>JAOPHQ010005243.1:0-15000 GCA_030340625.1 Merluccius polli
CATTTTGATCATCTTAGGTCCCAACTCCAATCACCTCCATAGACATATCACCAAAAGGGTGAGTTGTCCACATCCACCTGTAGGCATCCTTGATAAGATGCCTAACATCCTACCTGCTCCAAATATACATTCATCTTAAATAAATTGACTATCTCTATACTAAGTCTATAGTCTATATAACTATAAACCTTGTATGAAAGCGTCTTCTTAAAGGTACAATATGCAATATTTGAAGCTAGCTCCAGTCTAAATTTAGGAAAAGAAAAACCTCTGCTCCTCACCCCTCCCTCTCTCCAACTCTCTCCAAACCCCGCCGACCTCAAAAAGCTTAAAAAAACGTAACGTGACATTTTTCTCCATTGCTACAGTCGAGCAATGAACCCAATCCCTGAAGTCCTACCGTTAGCGTCTACACCACAGAATGTGTTTTAGAGACATTTCAAACACCAGAAAACCTTAAACGATTCAATTTGTGATCGTAGACATTCACTCCTCATTCCCTTCCCTCGCAGCAAGCGATCTACTGGCTCTCCGGTGGTTGGCCCAGAAGATGCACCGCTGTGAACCTACGGAAGGCTGTGCCGAGTCTGCCTGGCGCGGACCCCTACTGTGCCTGGACGCGTCTCCTGCACCCGCTTCCTGTCCACGCAAGCGCCGATCTCCGCCGACAGACGTACGCTACGGCAACCCCTTCTGCAGTGTACCAAACCTCAGTGGTGAGTGTGTGTGTGTGGTGGTGTGTTGGTGTGTGTGTGGTGCGCACATGCCTGTGTGTGTGTATGGGAGGGTTCTCACTGAACCTTAACAACCAAGACAAGGAGACATGTTGGTGATAGATGGCAGGTGAGGGAGGAGAATAGGGGCTTGGAGACAGAGAGAGAGAGAAAGGAGAGAGGAGAGAGAGAGAGGGCTCAGTGTGTGTGTGTGTGGTGATGTTTGTGTGTGTGTGTGTGTGTGTGTGTGTGTGTGTGTGTGTGTGTGTGTGTGTGTGTGTGTGTGTGTGTGTGTATGTGGGGGCTATATCTGTATCTCGGTGGCGTAGAGAAGATAAAGCCCCACTGCTCTCTTAAAGCAGTACGATATTTTGTGTGTGTTGTGCAAAGGGTGGTCAGCTTGAGGAAGGATGGCGGTGTTTGCAAACACTGTAAAGCCATTTTAGGGAGAGAGAGGAGGCGAGGCCCACTCCTCTGTCATGAAACTGTATACGTACACCTCCACTCCAGAGCCACGCTATGTTTGGATGAGGTATATGTGGTGTGTGTCTGTGTTTGTGGTGTGTATTTTGTGTGTTTGTGTGTGTCTTTATCTCTCATGGGTTGTATATGTGCATGCTTGTTTGTATATCAGTTTGTCTGCGTCACCTTGGAAACAAGCATCAATGTGAGCTCCCACAGTCATTATTCAGGCTGTAGCTTGTCTTTGATCCCTGGATACAATACTATAAATACTTGTACACCTTAAACAGTTCATTTGTCACATTGAATAGATGCAGTACACGACGCCCGCATGTTGCTGTTTATGCTTTATACACAAACCACATGTAAACATTTACAATCACTGACCAACTGAATAACAAGAATACACCGGTGAATTTGTCATCCATATCACCGGATTACATACAGATTGCATTGTAGAGGTCAAGACACAAAATCTCTCTCTCACAGACACAGACACACACACACACACACACACAAACGCACGCACGCACGTACACACACACACATCACACACACACACGCACACACAGTGCACCTATTATTCAACAATGCATACACGACAACACAGAAAATACACACCCCTACACAAGATAACAATAAGAGCTGACATTCCGACACGCACACAACTAAACACACGTGACAGCTATACACACACACACACACACACACACACACACACACACACACACATACACACAGTCAACCCCCCACCCTACTGATATATTTCCATCCTGTCAAAGTGGTGGGAATTTGGCTTGTATTTATGGAGGGTTTTCACTGAACCTTAACAACCAAGACAAGGAGACATGTTGGTGATAGATGGCAGGTGAGGGAGGAGAATAGGGGCTTGGAGAGAGAGAGAGACCTAGTGAGAGAGAGAGAGAGAGAGAGAGAGAGAGAGAGACAGAGACAGAGAGAGAGAGAGACAGAGAGAGACAGAGAGAGAGACAGAGGCAGAGACACAGAGAGAGACAGAACGGCTAAAATAATACATTGCTTGATAGACTATAGATATTATTACTTCCATAATGGACACAGGGAAAGCAGAGCGAGAAGGAGAAGGCCGAGGAACAGTTAAAAAAGCAGTGACCAAAATAAAATAAATAATGAAGGCATAAGTTTAGGAGAAAGACTGCAGTACAAGGATGAGTATGTCATGGAAAACACAAGAAAGAAGAGAAAAAAGAAGAAAGATGCGAATGAGAGCGGAGGGAAAGAAAAGGACGGAGAAAACGCAGAGACAAAAAAGCAGATGGAGAAAGACAGATGGAAAGAGTAAACAGGTGTTCGGCACGGAGGGGTCACAAAAGCCTCCACACGACCTTTAACACCGCCCTAAGTCTTTAGGAAGGTGTTGCCATGGATGTGTCCAAATCCACCCATTATATATAATATATTACACAGGATATAGCCTGTCCTTGAAGGTGTTGTGATCATCATGTGTGTGTGTGCGTGTGTGTGTGTGTCTCCTCTCCCAGTAGAGGAGCTCGACGGGGATGGAGGAGCGGTGGTCTACGGGACGGAGAACAACAGCACCTTCTTGGAGTGTATCCCTCGCTCTCCCCAGGCCCAGCGTCACCTGGCTCGCCCCGCGGGACGACCGCAAGGAAGAGGTATGAGGGAGGGAAGAGAGTGTGTGTGTGGGTGATGGTGGGTGTGCTTGAGGGTGTGTATGCATATGTGTTTGTGTGTGTGTAGAGTTAGCTGCTGAAGGATACTTAAATGAAACCCCCTATACTAATAAGGAAGGGGGCTTTTCAAATTGTTACCATACATATACTTTTTAGGGTGCTATATAGGGAAGGGACAGGAAAGCAGGTTTCCCTTTAAGTTAAATTCCAATCCCCATGTTCTGACCACAGGACTAAACACACACACACGCCACTGACGGCACACACACACACACACACACACACGCCACTGACGGCACACACGCGAACCATTACTACACACTCCATTACAACACACTTTTTGAAGCATGGAGGCACGGCCATTTTTGACATTTCCCAAGAACTACTTAAGAACATTCCTCCCCTATTTATCGTGTCTCCCGCCGAAATGTCCAATCTGCCTGGGCTGTTGCTTTAAGCCAAACCGGGGGCTGTCCTCATCCTCCCGTTGAGCCATGTAAGTATTTAGGCATTACCACCCTTCTCTGGTTTTCTCCCAGATGAATGCTCAAACGCCAGGCCTGCCGTTAGAGGATGCCATGTTTGGATTGGCACAGGGTTGGAGTGTGTGAGAGGGTCTGAATTAGAGAGAGAGAGAGAGAGAGAGAGAGAGAGAGGGAAACACAGGTGTGGCTTTAGTGGGAGATCGGGAATAAAGAGAGAAAGAGAAATAGAGAGAGAGTAAAATATGAAGAGGCTTAAGGTTGGCAAGGAAGATAAGTGCTTAGAGATAGGAAATGAAGGCAAAAGAGAGAGAGAGAGAGAGAGAGAGAGAGAGAGAGAGAGAGAGAGAGATGGAAAGGTGGAGTTTAAACAAAAAAACATTCAAATAAAGTATTGAGCTTGACTTTAGGGCACATATTTTAATGTAGCTACCCAAGCTGATAAAACAGAAAATACTGACCCCTTGGCTTCCTCTCCCAGTCCTCCCATCTCTCCTTTGCTCTGCTCTCATGCCGGCTCCCTGAGCAGCCAGAGACCAGCAGGCTTTCACCAAATCACTCTCATCTGGCTGGGTTCATCCAGCCCTTTCCTTTTTAATGTATTTTCTCCCCAATCCTGAAGGCTTTGGTGTGCTGATAAGGCCGTAAATTGCCGGGAGCGGTGAAAAACAAACAAATAAATGCCATGTGAGCCACCGGAAATTAGATGGGGTAGGATAGTGCAGTCGCAAAGGAAGGTTTCTAGGATTGCTTAAAAACTAGAAAAGTGAAGTCATATATTTCTAGTAAAAGTAATCGATCTGCTCCTCCCTGACGAAAATGGACCAAAGTGTCTTTGACCACTCAACCCTAACTGGTCGAGTGGGCTACTGGTTTAAAAGTATTGTAATCCTATCTATAACTATCTCATTGTAATACGCTCTCCAAATGTCCCAAATATTTTCACGCAAGTACAAATGTTGAGGCCCTTATTTGGCCTTTTGAAAGACATGACTCACTGAGTTCACCCACGAAAGCCTAAGATCACCTTCTGCATCTAAGTGTGTGTGTGTGTGTGTGTGTTTGTTTGTGTGTGTGTGTTGTATAAATGGGTGAATAAAAAGCACCACTGGTGAACAGTTGTTGCCTTGGTGAAACAAACCAATCACCACAATCTCCACTGACAATTCACCATTTACCACACCATCCCTCCCAATCTCCCCCCCCCCACCCCCAGGTGAAGCTGGACGACCGGGTCATGCGCACCGAGCAAGGCCTGCTGTTCCGCCGCGTCCTCCCGGCAGGACGAGGGCGTGTACGTGTGCCGCTCCCGGGAGCACGGCTTCACGCAGACCCCTCGCCCCGCCTCTCCCTCCACGTCCTGCAGGGGGGAGGCGGTGGGCGAGCTGCTGGCCCGGGAAGACCTGTCCTCCGCCTCCGCCCTGGAGTCCAACAAGGACCGCTCGGCGGCCGCCGGCGGATACAGAGCTGGCCGCCCTGCGTGTCCGGCGGCGGCGCCTACAGCAACAAGGAGGGGGAGGGACGCACGTCAGGGCCTGACCATGGCCAATCGCGCACCCGGTTCAAGGACATCATGCAGCTGATTGGCTCCAGGCAACATGCCCCACGTGGAGGAGTACTGCGAGAGGATGTGGTGCCACGACAAGCTGCGGCGGAAGCACAAGAACATGGTGGAGAAGTACCGCAGGCGCAGGAGAGCGCCCGCAAGACCCGCAGCAAGAGCTCCGGGGAGCGCAACCGACGCCACGGGACCTGCGCCACGTATCGGACGAGTAGGCGAGCGTCGGGTTGGGAGGTAACCTAGGAGAGAGAGAGAGAGAGAGAGAGAGAGAGAGATGGAGAGGAGCGGGAGGAAAATAATGAGCGTGATAAGGACGAAGGGGGGGATGTGGGGGGGGGGGGGGGGGGGTTGGGGTCGATCGAGGGGACAGACGGCGTTGAAGAGGATTCGTATTCGTTTCTCCCTCGCTTTGGAAACTTTCAGCACTTGGATATTGGAAGAGAGGGGTGGACAAAAAAAAAGCGACCTGTAATCGTTGAAATTCACTCTGTCCACTGGGCCTGTGGGCTTGATGTAGTCTCACCAAACACACCACACTTTGGAACAGGCTCTCTGCGAAAGAAAAAGCAGCACAGTACACATAGGTTTTCTTATCTTTGATTTGGGGTTTTGTGTTTTTGTTTTTTCTGGATCTACATGCAAAGACAGCAGAAAGAGAAGCTGCTTTTTTTTTCCGAAACTGTACTTTTATAGATTGTTGTTAATATGTCTACCTTGAAGATAATAGAGATGATGATGATAATGATGATGATGATGATGATGATGATGTTGATGATGATGATGATGATGATGATGATGATGATGATGATGATGATGATGATGATGATAATAATAATGGACACTTAGCCTTCCCTCTTGCACCTTCCTCTTTACCCTACAAGGATAACGCCAAGCGATTGGTAATGAAGTTCTACTCCACCCCCCCCCCCCCCCCCCCCCCCCCTCACGCCAATTATGTTATCACACACAGGAGAGGACAAAAATAGAAAAGGACCAGCAATTTCTTCAGTACTGCTGGTATTTCAGTCAAGAGGACAACGTTTTCAGTTTCATTAACTGAAATAGAGATGAAACAATAGGCTGTGCACGCTTGAGGACTATCTTCTCCTTCCCTGGACACTACTTTATATTATACACGTAGATGTTTGCAACCTGATGGACTTTTGATTGATGATCGTTGTGTGTTTAATAATAATAATAATATTGTGTGGCTATAGCCTTTATTACTTTTGACACATTTTCATTGAACATGCCATGTTGGAGCTACCGACACATTTCTGACAATGGAATTACTGGTTTCAACTGACTTTCTAACCTTTGTGATTCCTATCCGCTCTGTAAATATATTTCAGCATATTTTTTTCACATGCACCATTAAAACCACAGTGGTGGAGGAGGGTGCATATTTCCAGCATGACAATAACTGCTCAGTTTACATAAGTGCACAAACGCCAATCGCCATGACATGATCCCCCATAATCCACCTGCACGCTTGACTTAGAGAGGAGCTCGCCGTGAGACGACTGTTGACGGTTCAACAGATTAAAAGCGTTCTGTTTTTCCATTGCTCTGGGTTTAACTTTCCTTTAAACACTGACTGTGGGATTACCTCTGGTGTGTGACAGTGAGGGAAGCAGTCCCTTTTGTAACAATATAACATGTAATATATTTAACAGCCAGGCAGCATTTACTCTCGAACACCCGAGTCATTGTTCTTATTTGGTTACATGAAAAGGGAAACAGAATCACATAATTAGGAACAATCAAACTTAATAGGAACAATCAAAGAGACATTGGATTGTGCATGACTGATCCTAAACAGCTTTTGCTTTTTTTTGCGTTTCTAATGAGTCTGTAATTTGCTAAGCTGAGAAATGACATACTTTGACCTCAGGTCGGTGTCCATGGCAACCTTACCTCACTGCTTTTCGTTATCATCTACTGTGTGTACTGTGTGTTGTACGTTTCCACTGGCATCAGATGAAACAATGCAGGAGGTCAGTGTCATGCCCCACTGTTCTGCTCTGTGTACTGTGAGAACTGCATCATTTAAAGGGTTCCTCTTCAAATACAGGATCACCTTTCACATCCTCTGTATCTTTACCTCCATTGTTAGACTGAGATGGAAATGCTTTGGTTCACCTCCCAGGGGTTTAGGGATGTTTGGGAGAATTGAGTGTAGTTTACAATTACAGTAAAACAGAGAGACCGACCACACATCACGATCAAACCACAAGGACTGTGCAAATGAAATCTGTATCTGTTTGGCTTAAATTAGGGCCAGGTGATGTCTGTCTGTGTTTTTCAATTCGCTAGACTTAATCACAAACAACGCTTGCAATCTCCTGCCTTTCACCAGAGGTGGTGCTGTCTCTGCGGTTTTATTTCCCATGTTTGGTATCAGTGGGAGCCAGGGAGTGTCTTGGCTAGTGTGAGAGAAAGTCATTAGGGGAGAGGCTGTTGAACTATCAGCCTATAATTGGCAGGAGATATAAACATTGTTAGGTAAGGTCAAACATGAGTTCATAGAACAATAGAGAAACAGTGATGGGAACCACAGAGGTGGATGTTCAGGAAGGACCAGCGATGGAGTCGCGCTTCGGATTAGATTTACCAGGAAGGAAAGGGATCAGGGTGGATCTCATAGAAACAAGTGAGGTTAAAAGTTACAGAAAAGGCAGACTTGCCTTGCCTTGCCTTGCCTATACTGTATATACAAATATGTCAATCGATCAAATTCCCATGCGATCTGAGTGTTAATTTAATTTCACTCTCTTTGTTTAACAAAAACAATCATGTCCATAAATGGACGAGGGAATCACTATTCTGGGATCCCCTTTGTTTAACGCCAGCCAGGAAGCAGAGGTTGCCTTGGTGACCCCTAATTCACCCCTCTGCCGCCATGGTGGCATGTGAATCCTTTCCCTAGAAGGGGGAGTGAGAGAGGAGAAAGAGGAGGAGTGGGATCATATGGGAAGAAAAACCCAAAAATAGAAGTATGAAAACAAAATCAGATCTTTGTAGATTTTTATAGCAAAACTCATGCGTGACCCAAGCACGACCTAAACCCACTCAAAACACACACTCCACACATCTAATATGATGAAGTAATTATTTTTGAAATGTGGCTTTATTTTAATCTTATTACAATGACAGCCAGTGTAATCGCATAGTTCACTCGTTGCCGGTTTATTTTCAAACCACAACGATGGAGAAAGTTATTGTTGGAGTCAAACTTTTAATCGTTATCTCAAACAATATTATTTTTGACTGCGTGTTGGTCTGTGCTTGTGGACTGAGCGAGCGCACGGGAGGGACAGACAGACAGCTGTGAGAAAGGCGACTGCGTGAGAGAGAAATAAGTGAAGTTGTGCTTACCTCATCTACAAATTACCTAACACCAAGATTGTTTTTCCTAATCTCCACAGACAGGGGTCTACATATCAAACGTGTTGTGAGTGTTTGGTAAGGACAACAGAGATCACATGCTGAGATTATGGTCTATTTTACAACACGATAATGAGATTAACTGACCTCTGGGAAAGAAAACATGTCAAGTGTATAGTTCAGCGTATGGTGGATGTGGTAATGTGGATCGTAAACTTCGCCCCCTCAGATGTCAGCTGTGTCCTATTGAATCATGTGTTTTCGTGATGCGTGTTCAGCATTGTTTGTTGTATGATTGTAAACACATGGCACATTTTACATTACATTTGCTGCCTCTATTATATACGTAAAACGTAAAAATGTAAATGCGAATCTGCGAGTTTTGTACTTGTACAGCTTGAGTGTTGAGAGTTGTTGGTCGGTGAGCTGTTTGCAGAACAACATCTGCAAACAGGGTGTGTAGAGTTTGTATACTTTTACTGCAAATTTCTCACAGTAGGGCCTACAATGGATCCCCGCCTCAGTGATTATGACGGTGGATTTGGACAGTGTGTAACAATGGGGAATACAGTCTGGATTTGGACAGTGTGTAACAATGGGGAATGCAGTCCATAATATTGGCTGTCATTCAGTCACTCAATCTGGCTATACCCATATTTTGGGGCTTGGCCAAACTGTATTGTATGTGGATAAAAAAGCTGTCATCAAAGCATCTGGATATACATGCATTGACAGTGCTTTAAACTGTAAACAGAATTGTGTATCAGGTCAGTGAAGTAATTTAAAGAAAACATTCAAATCTTCAACATTAAATGAATATTTAAAAAAATGTATTCTTTTATATTGTTTGGTGGGTAAAGTGTTGTGTTGGGGGTTACGTAAAAGTGTGGGCACGTTAAAAATATGCAAGAATGTGGTTCATTTAACATTTTAATGACAAGATTACTAAAGATGACTAAATAATGTTTTGAAAAATGTGAAATGTACAGACAAAACAAATTCCATACTGTTAACCAATAACTTTATTGAACTACAACTGAACTATGGATGCAAAATGTGGATCCATTATCTATATGGGCATAATATTATGTATATCCCAGGGGGGGGAGCAATACATGTATTCAATCAATGTATCAAAACAAGGTATTAGAAATGATAGCTGGTGTTTTAGTTAAAAAAATAAAAAAACACTCACATGGTGGAACTGTAACTTTGATTGTGCTGTAATATTTTACCGGCAGTGGATCTTTAAAATGTGTTCAAATGTATTTATGTTTTATTTAACTATCTCTTGCCCTCCATGCATGCTCCTGTGTACATGTTATTTAACAAGATTAAAATGTGTTATTTTATAACAGAGTTCTGGCTTCACCATCACTTTTATTAGTTAGATATTTTTCTTATTTGTTATATATATACAGTGTATATATACAGTATATATATATATATATATACTCACACACACACACACACACATCCATGTGCAGCTATGTATGTAAGCATTTTTGTTCATGTGTGTGTGCGTGTGTGTGTGTGTGTGTGTGTGTGTATAGGAGGGGGTGTGTGTGAGATAGAGCATGAGAGGGGGGGGGCTAAACATCTGCCCATATTTCCTCCTATGCACAGATGCTGTATCTGCACATAAAGCACATTGAACTGAGAGCAACATGTGTGGAACAATGCAGAAGAGCGAAGCTCTTCCAGTCAGAATGAAGACACTCTGATGTAATGTAGTAATACTCTCACTGAAGCTGCTGACGGCACTGGGACACGAGTCCAGATGGATCCAATGTATACTGTACTATAGTCTCTGACCAATAGCTGCTCTGTTAATACTGTATTACATAATTGGCACAAAATCAGGACACCTGCAACAGGACCCCGGGAGGATGTTGAAATAGAAACACATTTCCATCATCTGTAGGCTGCATCAGTATGTCTATACAGTATGCATTTATATGTATGTGTTTGTGTGTATGTGTGTGTGTGCGTGTGTGTATGTGTGTGTGTGTTTGTGTGTGTGTGTGTGTGTGAGAGAGAGAGAGAGCGATTGTGTGTGTGCATATATCATCCTTCCCATTTCGACTCCTCATGTGTGCATGTGTGTGCTATGTGAGTGTGTGTGTGTGCATACGTGAATGTGTGTGTGTGTGTGCAGTTGTTTAACGTCCAGTTAGTCCCACGCAGTGCAGTTAGTCCCGCGTCCATTCATTTGTGCTATCGCATGTGTGTATGTACTTTAGGTCTTAGTCCTGCTCTGAGTCCTGAGTCTATACGTGTGACCAGGCGTGTCATTGGGGGTTAATTGGGCTCCAACACCCGTGGAAAAGTACGGGGGGAACAATGGCTCGTTGTCACGGCAACAAACACAGTGGCTTGTAAGTAAAGCCAGAAGCCGCTACCCGACTCGCCTGGCTTTGCACTTTAAAACACACTTACCTGCTTGATCCTTCATACACACATTGTCGCAGGCTCTCTCTCACACAGATACACACACACACACACACACACACACATGCATACACACACACAAACACACACGCACTCACACATAAACACACATGCTAACACACACACACACACACACACACACACACACACACACACACACACACACACACACACACACACACACACACACACACACACACACACACACACACACACACACACACACACACTCCAAAGGACATAAGCTTACTTTCTACTTTCAGGCCAATTATGTGTGTGTTAGCTTGTGGTGTGGGGTGTTAAAGTCACTCCTCATTAGGCCGTAACAGACCTCAACTTTACAGGTGGCTGGGGTCACACACACAAAATCTCTCTCTCTCTCTCTCTCTCTCTCTCTCTCTCTCTCTCTCTCGCCATTTAGTAAGTTTAATAACCAGACTCATTAAACTGGTCAAATGGTAGAAAATGTTGAGAAATATTCTTCCCTTCCACATTTGATTCACATCCAGCCCAATTTTTCTAAATCAATTTTAACAATGATGCCTTAGAGCTAATAAAAAATAATGACTAAATCCGAATTGGTTTAAGTGGAGCAATGCATAAGCACAAGCTTATTGCTTCTTAAGCTCAATTTAAGAAATACAAGCCACCGTATCCACTCCAGGCTGCATCTACTGTAAGTGGACAAGTCAAGGCCTCACTCAAGGCCTATCCCAGATAGCTAAATCAAACAACAACAATAGCAGCTATGTATTCGGCCTGGCAGCCATGTCCTTACTTCTACATATACCCAATGTGACACACGATATGTCACTAAACCACTGTCTTTTTTTTTTTTACAATGGCTGTAAATAAACCCTCTTTACATTTGCGTTGGGACCGGGCTAGGCTGGAAAGAATTCCCTTTTGATATATGGAGGGCAAGAAATAAAAGGATTAGATTTAGACACATTGACTTATAGCTCCGCCGCCATGACTCAATGTGTATAGGTTTTAATACGCACCATTACCTCCCAGGAAATCCCACTTTGGAGCAGCTTAACTCAAGATAATCAAAAGAGAAAATATCCCCCGGTTGGGGCTGGTTCCTCTGGGTCCTCAACACCCCTCAGAAGACCAACACAACCATGATAGAACAGACTTCATGGTTGCATATATATATATATATATATATATATATATATATATACATTAGGGTTTTGGATGGATAAGTAATTGCATGTCCGCAGGAATATCAAGGGATATCTAATTGGATTTGTGCAATTGTGTTGTTTATCTTCTATCGTTCATCTATCGTTGGTTTGGTACAATTCTCATGCAGTTTCTCAAAATGTTGGCTTGTACGATGTACACTCTACATCATATGATTAATTGTACATATCTGTGGTCCAAGTCGCTGCCACATGTAGCCTATACTCGTTATTCACTAAATTCTCTTCTGATTTCCAAATTTTTTTTTTTTAATTAATAGACCAACGGCAGACTCGTCAAAGAGAGTTGAGGAGTTGCTTTTGACCCACCAGCACATACTGTACTTTCCTTAGACATCTGTTCCCATGTTTTCTTGCCAAATGAATTGAATTCCAATGAATTCCTGTGACTCCAAAGTGACAGGATGGCTGTGTGACTCTAACGTGATTTTAATTTCCTTTTGGACAAAACCAAGGATGTCGATATAGCATCACACGGCCTTGTCCTTTTAAACACATGCTCTTGCTATAAAAACTGCCAACCTCCAAATAGAGGTTCTTTCAGCGATCTGCAGCTAGTTAAACAACGCCTTGGAAGCACAGTTCCTTTGTGTGCCTACACGGACTTAACCTAACTCTCTTTCCAGTTGGTGCAAATTACCCTTCCTCCGGGATTCAAGACGACTTTGTTTTGAGACACCTTTGTTCAGTGTGTGATCGTAGGACCCAAAACTGTGGGAGCCATTGATCTTGATTGAAGCTGTGTTCACTGTGTGTTCTTCTAAATGTGTTTTATGTCTGTTATCTGGATAATGTCAGCCTCACAGTGACAGGCCTCTGGACTGTGTAGACCCGCCTTGCTCTTATTAGGGGGCCAAGCATAAAGTGCGAGGCACCCTATTGTAAAGGTTAGTTTTATTATTATCATTATTATTTTTTGCCAAAAACACCTGCTCAGCCAAAACCGCCCAGTTGCTTTTTATGAAACTTTCCACAATAGTAGAAGGTGACTACAGATGGTGAGATGACAACATGTACACGTACTGGCCCAATGGTGGCGCTATAGCAACCGTCTTACAATGCTAACTTTGAACAAGCATATCTCCTGACCCTTTTGATCGACAGTCATGAAACTTTGTAAACATATGTATCTCCTGATGATGAACACTAAAGTGAAGTTGTTGGACTGAACAATATGGCCGCCAGAGGCCCAAATTGGTCCAATCAGATTTAAGGAGCCAGAAGGTGTAGTTATCTAGGGCAAATCTTCCTCAAACTTGGTGTAATTGAAGAAACAATGGTCAAGATTAATCAAAAAACAGAACTTTGAACAAGCGTAATTCCTGACCACTTTCACTTATGGTCATGAAACTTTGTATGCTTATCACTGGACCGAAGCTGACGTTAATTCCATCCTTATCAACCCTATGAAAACAAAGAGGGTTGTAATGGTCTGCATAAGGCTTGGCCCTCGATAAACGCTGTTTGCAGCTTTCATTTGTTTTTCTTTCATAACTTTCTTCTGAAGGTCGGGAAGACTCTCTAATGGTTTATGGGGACGCTGAATACGCCAGTCTTGGTCGTGAGTCATTGCGACCTTCCGTCTCAGAAACCCTAACCCTAATATGAAATCCTAACCCTAATATGAAACCCTAACCCTAATATGACACCCTTTAACATTATAGGGTGAGTGGTAGTTAGTTTTTCTTTAATAACATTTTTTCTGAAGGTCGGAAAGACTCAGAACCATCTAGAGATACAGCCATGCGTACGGTACAGAAGTGGTTTCTGGTACTTCTGGTTAATGTAGAAATGTCTTGTTTGGTTCCGTTGGAACGGGCGTCCCTGAATTAGTGGGGACGATGCCAACTAAAAAGTCTCTACGACCTTCAGAACAAAAGTTATTCAAGAAGGGATCTCGGTTATTACCCCTCACCCTAACCCTAATATGACACCCTTTAACATTAGGGTGAGTGGTAATTAGTTTTTCTTTAATAACTTTTGTTCTGAAGGTCGGAAAGACTCAGAACACGCCAGTCTTGGTCCTGAGTCATTGTGACCTTCTGTCTCAGAAACCCTAACCCTAATATAAAATGCTAACCCTTATATAACACCCTTTAACATTAGGGTGAGTGTTAGTTAGGGGGCCAAGCACAAAGTGCGAGGCCCTATTGTAATTGTTAGTTTTATTTTGGGGTGCTATCGATTGATTGAAAACCAGAACTTTGAACAAGTGTAATTCCTGACCGCTTTCACTTACGGTCAAGAAACTTTGTATGCTTATCACCAGAACAAATCTGAGGTTATTCTACCATTATCAACCCTATAAAGAGAAAGAGGGATGTAATGGTCTGAATTAGGCTTGGCCCCCGATAAACGCTGCTTGCACCTTTAATTCTACTTTTTATATTGTACATTTAAAATGGTGTCTTTGAAATAATGCATAGGCTCACATTTTGGTTCAGCATCGGTTTGGTTGTGAGTGACATTTTGTTTATACTTTTATTTATTGTTTAAAAATATTTTTTTATGAAAGTTTTTGTTTAATGATTGAATTATACTTAAACATTGTTATCTTTTATCCATTTAAAAAATATATTTTGCTTATTTTAATTATTTTATTATTTTACATTTTTTACAGTATAAATGTATCTTACATATACATTACTTAATAATTCCTTTCTTTCGTCGATGGTCCAAACCACCAACGTGCTCGTCGGACAGACAAATTAATCTCTGTTTAAGGCATTGGGGGGAATCTGTAAATCACAGCATGAAAAAAAAGAAAAAAGTTTTGTTAGCAGCTTTTGCATTAAACTATTACCATATAATCTGTGATATCACTCGTCTTTTCCACGCAGGACTCTTTCCACATCAAACGCTCGATGCCTTGTCCGCTATATGAAAAGTGGTGTGAGTTTAGGAGGCCACAGAAACGGACACCTGATCCGGCATCAATCTCCTCAGCACCATCTGGCACAGGTTCAACCTGGCAGTTCAAACGACCTGAGGCGATGCCAGACAGGAAAAGGTTGTTGGCTCGCTGACGTTTGCGGATAATTTCTTCTTTTTTTTTGCCTT
>JAOPHQ010005243.1:20000-66688 GCA_030340625.1 Merluccius polli
ATAAAAGATGTATGGTGGAAGGCTATTTGTTTTAAGTGTATCCAGTGTGTAGGCTAGTTGTTTTTAAACATGTATTTGTTTTAATACATGACATTTGAATCATCAAAATAACCACTTGATGATATTTAACTTGTCAAATGAAAATGATATGGAAAAATGGGTTCTGTGCTTCATGGTTCAAGAGTCATGGCCTGAATGGTGTTCCTGACCTTATCTTTAAAGGTACAGCCATATATTACCGCTCAAATTAAAGCTTAGACTGGTGGGCAGTTTATATAGCCATTAGAAGCATGTTGTTTTTCACCAAATACCTACAAATTGGGAACATTTAGTAAACAGTCATCTTTTGTAACTTTAGTTTTTGCTAAATCTTGCAATAAAAAGCCATATCTAAAAGTGTTAAATCATCATGACAACCATTTCAATCAATTTCCCATGCTTGAATTATGCAAATCACTTCATGAGTCTCAGGTTCAAAAGTTGTTGACATGTTAGATTTGTGTCTGTCGTGAGTGACAATTTGCCCGTGCGTGTGTGTGTACTGCAAAAACAACACTTCCGGATATCTTTGGACACCTTCAGGGTTGCAATAAAACAGGTTTTATTCAGAAATCCACCGGGTGCATGGGGCCCCCTCTTCCGACTAGCTTGTCTCCATTGAGTCAACAGTTGGCCCACTCTGCTGAAGCTAATCAGAGTGGTAATCAGTGTGAATTGGCTCCATTAATCACTAGAGCTGTCACTGTCGCCTAGTAGCTGCCCTCTCTCTCTCCCCCTCTCTCTCTCTCTGTCTCTCTGTCTCTGTCTCTGTCTCTCTCTCTCTCTCTCTCTCTCTCTCTCTCTCTCTCTCTCTCTCTCTCTCTCTTCTCCCGCCACTTCTCTCTTTCTGCTTTCCTTAACTCGTTCTGTGTGTGTGTGTGTGTGTGCGTGTGTGTGTGTGTGTGTGTGTGTGTGTGTGTGTGTGTGTGTGTGTGTGTGTGTGTGTATTATATAGCTGGCTAAAAGGTAATAAAACATTACTTCATCTCAGTCAGGTTTGAGTTAACCAGACCATAATACAGACTCTGGACGGTCTACATAATGTCACTTTATTACGGTAACTGCCACATGTCCTTTGACAGGGCTATTGCCGTCATCAGTGATTCCTGTATAAATAACATGAGCAAGGGAGAACGTTTTTCCTGGCAGATCTTCTTTTAGTCACCTCACAGTGACTAAATCTGAGGAGAAGAAAGCTTCATGTGAAGGAACAGACATGTGCCCTAACAGCCGTAGCCTTCGAATGCCTTCCGTATATAATGTAGTATTCTGCGTGCCAAGTTGTCATTCATGTCTGGGTAAAATAGTGTATTAAAGCACTGCTGTAAGCCCCCCCACCCACCCCTTGTAGGTTAGTTTGTTTTTGTGGTTCATTCATCCATCCACTTGCATGGACGGTTGCCAACAAAACTTTTTGTTTATGTTTCTTTGTGTCATTCTTCCTTTCTCAATATTGGTTTCCTTTTGCTCCATTTTCCCCAGTGTATTTATTTCTCCAATCCGAGTGAAAAAAGCGCCAACAATCACGGCTTTCATCTCATCCGTAACCTTAAATGGACTGACTCCTCCGGCCATGCATACACCACTTTCCTAGTCAACCTTTGTCATGATTGTGTTTCATAGTAATAATCAGGTAAAAGCTAAATCTTCACAAAGGGAATTCTATTATAGGTGCAGCAATGTGACCTACGATGTCTTGTTTTGACTCTCTATTTACTAAAGTAATGAATGGAAAGTGAGTCGGGTTAAAAAGCACTCTCTCTTTCCTCTTATGCTGTAAGCGCAACAAATCAAATGTAAACAAGCCTGCCATATTCTGCATTAGTTGGTGTGTGTGTGTGTGTCTGTGGACCTGCGTATGTGTGCATATGTGTGTGTGTGTGTGTTTGTTCATGCATGTGTGTGTGTGTGTGTGTGTGTGTGTGTATAGGTGTGTGTGTGTGGGTCTGTGTTTGTGTGTATGTGTCAGGGTACATGTGTGTGTGTGTGTGTGT
Source organism: Merluccius polli (assembly GCA_030340625.1). NCBI lineage: Eukaryota > Metazoa > Chordata > Actinopteri > Gadiformes > Merlucciidae > Merluccius > Merluccius polli. The sequence goes on from JAOPHQ010005243.1 coordinate 22,034, forward strand.
GTGTGTGTGTGTGTGTGTGTGTGTGTGTGTGGGTGGGTGGGTGGGTGGGTGGGTGAATGTGTGTGCGTGTATGTGTGTCTGCATATGTTTGTGTGTGTATGTGGGGGGTTCATGTGTGTGTGTGTGTGTGTGTGTGTGTGTGTGTGGGTGGGTGGGTGGGTGAATGTGTGTGCGTGTATGTGTGTCTGCATATGTTTGTGTGTGTGTGTGGGGGTTCATGTGTGTGTGTGTGTGTGTGTGTGTCTGCGCACATGTGTGTGTGTGTGTGTGTGGGCTTGTGTGTGTGCCTGCATGCGTGCATGCGTGCATGCATGTATGTGTGTACCTGAGTGTGTGCATGCATGTGTGTCTGTGTGTGCCTGGGGCTTTGCGATATCAGGTTACCTTGCTACACAGAGCCCTCTGTGGCATACTCAAGTCTTACGCTGATGATCTGGGTCACAAAGGGTTAATTATTTTTTATTAAGCCCAAAATGTGACCCCTTGATTAGATTTTTAGGGGCCTTTTGACCTTGCCCTCCTAATAGAGTGCTGTGTTTTCAAAAGAGTGCACAGCAGGTGGTAAAATTATCCCACACTTGAATTATGTAAAATGATACGTTAACACAATTCACCTGCACAATTATGGCCAATAATTATGGCTGCCTCATGGTGGATTACAGTAACATCAGATTCACAGTTTCCAAAGGCACACACACACACACACACACACACACACACACACACACACACACACACACACACACACACACACACATACGCAGTCAGGTCTCCCTCCCAGTGGGTGAGGCCTTTAGAAACACCAGGGAACTAATGGGTTCTCAGTTAAGAGTAATGCGGCCCCTATTTCATTTCCTACGTGTTTATGACTGGTGACCACATACTGCATTCATTCATACATTTTGTGTGTGTGTGATCAAATATATGTGTGTGTTCATTTGTTTAAATGCTAAAAACATATGTGAACATTTTTCATATGGCGGTATGCAAGTTTGTGCAAGGTATGTGTGTGTGTGTGTGTCTGTCTGCGTGTGTGTGTGAAAGGTCTTTAAAACATGTTATAATCTTGGCAAGAGGTCAACTCTTTCCAAACACAGACAGTGGTCAAGGCTGGATGGTCGCAGTATTGACTTTGGCTTTTCACCCTTGACCCGTCTGTTGACCCCACAGCATGTAGCAATTCGGCAAGTATAAAAGATACACAAGCACGCATAGCCATGCCATAATACTTACAAAATCTACCATAGTTTATATTATTTCGAAACCTTACACATAACTTAATATCAGGCCCATATGTCTCATCAGAATATTAATTAATAACTTACATGACACAGCTTAAAGAGTTGATGCGTTAGTGAAACTGATGCACTGCGCAGTCTTGCAGTGACCTCCACTGGCGACATGTGTGTATTGAACAAAAGGAAGTGAATGTGAATGTAGTAACTGGATAATTTTTTATTGTGTTAATCAAAAACAATCTGACACAACAGTTCACAAAGAGCCTCAGGAGTATTGCAGTCCACACCTTTGGCCTTTCACCTTTGAACTTTCAGAAACAAACCTCTCTAGAAAGACACTTTCCTTAGCTATTTTATACAGGGTATTTCCCACGCACGCACACGCACGCACACGCACGCACGCGCACACACACACACACACACACACACACACACACACACACACACACACACACACACACACACACACACACACACGCGCACACACACACACAATACAAACTCAATCAGGAAAACATACCCTATTTCATTCTACTAACCAGTCTTTATACAGGGGTGTGTCACATGACATAAAATACTGGAGGACTGACCGCTGTGAAGAACGATGAACCGAGTTGGACACGGAGCTCAGGAACTTTCTTTCCTTATTAGTAGTAAAAAAAAAACATTTTTGTGGATGTGTCTTTTTCTGAAGAACATGAAAAGCTATACATTGAAATCTACATTGAAAAGGGAAACAAATAAAAGTCCACCACAACATGTCAGCTTATGTTTGCACATAAATACGTATAACTAATAATATTCAACATTGTGCTTTCTTTCTCCCTCTTTTTTTTTTCACTTTCGACGATTGCTCCAACTAACCATTGTCATACGCATGTAGCAACTAACCGTGGCCATGCAACCTTCCCAAAGGGCCCCAAACCACAGTCGGTTTAATGGGAGACTCCTGTGCAACATCATCCAAAAATAACAGAAGCGAGTTTCAAACCAAATTAGCTTTGCATCTGACTCATATTCCCGATCTTGAATTGGGATTTTTATAACTGCATTGACTTTAGTGTTGCCAGTGTCAGTTTCAGATCATTTTGTCATAAGGTTTTCCTTATTTCTGGATGCAATGTCAACTTGTCAAGCATCCCTTTAAACAAACCGCAACCAAGTTTCAAAATTCAGTTTAATGAGTTAATTACATCTTTTATAGAGAAGGAATATAAATAACAACAACAATGATTCCATACATCTAAGTCCACTCAGGGGCCTACTTTGTACAGCTCTGCAGGAACGCATGAGGAATGAGATTAACCTTACCTTTATGTTTACGTTTCAAGTTATTTGAAGGTTGTTGTTTTTTTTTAAACAATGATATATTATGCATGTGTTTAACTGTTTTGTAAAGCAGATATGTATTGCATGGACTGTAGGTCACTGTGATGTATATATGTATGGTTAAGCACACTCCTGCTGTGTGTGAGCCATACAAACTAGGCCTCTTTCCATAAAAAAAAACAAAAAACATTGACTTGTTTAAATGTAAAATGTAAAAGCAAGGTTTTATCTTACAAAGCCAGCTCTCCTCGTTCATATCCACTATACAAAGCAAATGTACCACGGATGGATACTCAAATGGAGCGTATGCACACACAATGGACACTAGATGGCGGTATACACAACCTTGTTATCACATGGGGACCAACAAACGGTTCTTCTCTGCCACTCATCTGGTCAGAAAAAACTACCACCAGCTACAGACAACAGAGATATATGACTATAGACAGAGACTAGGAGGTCGTTATTGTCCTCATTGTCCAATCGGAAGACTTGAGCAGCAAAAGATTACAGTCCTCGACTACAAAATGAGTTAAATGCTGTAAAAAGAAGAAAAAGTGTTACATGTGTGAAGAGAACACAGATGTATTTTGCAGCAAAAACTGTGAGAACAAAAAAAAGTGTTAGTGGCAACAAATAACAGCTTCTGTGCATTTTAGTACCGGATGGTGAACGACGATTCACTTGTCTATTTAGTACCATATGGCAAACTGGTGTGTGTGTGTGTGTGTGTCCTTGTGAGAGTGTCACAGTCATCTCATTTCATAACATTTTTGCATATATATATATTCATTTAAAAAAAACATATGCAACAACAGTGGAAAAAAGTAGAAGTACAGTTGAAAATACAAATAATAGTTTCACTCATAAATATCATGCTAATATATACCATTGGCCCATAAACATGGGTTGTCATACTAAGAAGGAAGTGTTCTAGGATTCGCGGAGAAGAGAAGAGTCCCATCAAGCCCCCCCCCCCCCCCCCCCCCCCCACACACACACACACACACACCGCTCCCTCATATCTCCTCATACACGCTCCTCTCCTCCTCCTCCTCCTCCTCCTCCTGCTCCTTGTCTTGGTAACGCTTGAAAGGAGATGTCCTCCTGGCATGTGGGATGTGAACTACAACAGACGGCCATGGGTCTCTTGTTTATAGCGCAGACTTATAAGACTTCTATTAAGAACACGTGTCTTCTGTAAATACGGATTTTGTTTTGTTGTTTTCTCGGAAAGATTTTGCCCCAATGCAAATGTGAAATGAATATGCAGTCAATTTGTATTATTATTATTATTATTATTATTATTATTATTATTATCAAATATAAGCGACATAGGTGGATATGGGTATTTGTGTGACAGGACTAGAAGTGTTTTTGAGTTTCAGAAGTATTATGATTTTGGTGTGTGTTATCAAAATGTTATTGCCGTTTGAAAATATGTGTCACGACTCCTATTGCCATTCAGAGTGACTTTCTGAGTGACTTTCTCTGTGTTTAACTCTCCTCAACTGATTCTCTCTACGGATGATGTGGACGAACAAAGCGAGAACAACCATCATCAGTACCGTCAGACGGGTCCAAACTCTCTCCTTCCCCGAGTGCAACATTGAACGCCGTTCTGTTGTTTTGGTTTCATTTCGCTGCAATATCCGTCGCATGAAGAACTGCAACTTGAAGCATGTTCCGCACAAGATGCCTATTTTGCAACGTGCTAAACACACGCATGGAGGTGCGTATGCATGCTTGCACGTGTGTGTGTGTGTGCGTGTGTGTCTTTTGTTATTGCGAGTGTGCATTCATTTTGCATGTCCGTGTGAGCTGATGAAAACCTGCAATGTCCAATCCCGTCCTTTTCCAGTACATCCCATGTGGAGTGTTTTAGTCTTTGGAGGGCACCGGCGGTCCTGGTCCGCCTCGTCTCGGCCCGGTTTCCACCGCGCTTCCAAGAGACCCTGCGGCTCAGCGCGGTGTATCCATGGGAGTTTTTTCCAGGGGTCATTTTTTTCCACAGGATGCAGTAGTGGGTCAGAGGAAAAAGAAAAAGAGCGAGAGAAAGTCCCCCATCCCACCCCCACCCCCATGTGAGATTGTGTCCAGGCCCACAGTGCAGCCTGTGATCGATTAAACAAAGAAAAGGCGTCACTGACTCCCAAGAAACGTTTCCCCACCGCGAAGCGACCGTCCCGACTCCAGTCAAACAGCAAGGACAAACGAATTGAAAGCAAGGCGGGAGAGAGCGTGTGTCTGTAACAAACTGTGTTCCCCAGAACAAGGGTGGAGAAGAATGGGTAAAGGTGTCCTCCCATGTTTTACTACTTACAGAGCCCATATTCGCTAGTGAGACACGTGCAGAACCAGAGGAATAGGGGGGGGGGGGGGTGCATGCAGAGGTGCGTGTGTTTGGGTGAGCGAGGAGTTGGTGGATGGAGGGGGAGGGTAGTATATACTGAGGGGACATCCATAGGTAAATATACACAAGAGGGTCTTTGTATGTATGTGAGCAGACATGTGCGTGCAAAATGTGTGTGTGTGGGGTGTGTGTGTGTGTGTGTGTGTATTGTGCGTGTGCAGGTGTGACAATTTCGACACCTCCACGATTTTGTTGGTCTCTTTCAGTGTCTTTCTTACATTTTGTTTCCGTTTAATCTTTCATCTGCTAAACCGTTGTCATTCTCTCTCTCTCTCTCTCTCTCTCTCTCTCGCTCTCTCTCTACCTCTCTCTACCTCTACCTCTCTCTGTCTCTCTTTCTCTCTCTCTCTCTCTCTCTCTCCGTCACGCTCTGTCTCTCTCTCATGGTTATTCCCCGGCGCTGCGTGGGGCCCGCGGGTTCTGCTTCCCGTCGTGGGTTCGCCGGTTCCTCCCCTTCCTGATATCCTGGAGGTGTTTCCACTTCTTGTTCGGCGGCCGGTTCACCGGGGCGAGAGGCGGGACCTGCTTGGCCGCGGCCTTCTCCAATTGGTCGCTGGCCGCCTTGCGCGCCCAAACCTGCTCGCATATCTGGTCAACGGTGCTCAGGTTGGGGTGGTCCACCAGCTGCATGAAGTCCCTGTACCACAGCTTTTGATTGGTCGGCGAGGCCCCGCCCCCGCTGCGGGGATCCAATCGGACGGGGGAGTCGGCGGGGAGGTTGGAGATGGAGGAGGAGGTGGAGGGGACCACTTCTAGGGTGATGCCCAGCAAGGTCTGAGTGAAGCCGTGCTCCATGGCGTGGCATTGGTAGACGCCGACGTCTCTCTTCAAGACCCGGCGAATCAGGAGGCCCCTGTCGGTCTGGAGGATCCGGTCGTCCAGACGCACCTGCGGATCACAGGACAAAAAATGATGATCATACTGTAATAATAAGAGATACAGAAAACTCATGAGGACATAGCCTCTGTCCTCACCTCGTCTCGGGTCTGCTGGGGGTTCTTCTGGAAGGTCCAGGTGACTCTGGCCTGCAGGGACTTGGGGATACACTCCAGGAAGGTGCTGCTGCTCTCCACGCCATACAGCTTCCGCTCCGCCACGCGGTGCTTGTGGTGGTCTGCAAGGGGGCAGCAAAAACACACGTATCTCATGACATACTCACGCATTGCTGTGTGGACCTTATGCATGAGAGCAGAGCGGAATAGAGTAGAAAAGGGATTCAAAGTTATTCAAAGATTTTATGGTAAATGGACGTATTTCATCACTTCAATGTGGCATTGATGATGTAACAATTGTGAATGGGACCTTTCCTACCTAAACCTTTCAGCTAAGCTTTCCTTTTCTTTCAAGTTTAAACTCTGGCTCACTTTCATTGTTAACCGTTGCTCTACACTGGTCTACATGCAGATGAAGTTCAGCTCTGTGTGTTCAGTAGTTATTTTGAGTTATGGTCGAATTTATAGTGTAAATTTGGTTACACGTTCATTTATAGCTTGTGGGAGTACAGCGTGCAACCACGGCCGCCACAAGAAACAAGAAGCCGTTGGCTCTCTCTCGGTGACCTCACACGACCCCAGGGACGACGGCTCGGCCGGACGGAGACACAGTACGTCATTGATGAAACGCTGCGATAACGAGGTTCTGTACATCCTGTGCCATAAATCTCACCCATGGACATAGTGGTGAGAAATAATAGCATTATTATACTTGCTCAAACTATGATGAATGTGCATGTCATGACACCGTGCCTTGTGTTTTTTCAGAGGGGGGCATTTAGTTAATGTTTCGATTTAATGTTTTTCATTATTATTATCATAGACTATGAAAGGGGACCGTTGAAGCCACAAAATATGGCTTTATTACAAAGACTATTTTTTAACCAATACCGCACAAAAGCATCGGTTGACCACCACTTCTGTCTCTCACTCTCCTCACTTATATACTCACTTCTATGACCTTTTCGCCAGTTCCCATAGGCCGGCTCAGATGCCACAGGGCGTAAATCCGATAAGTCACCAGTTCATTCGCAATCGAGCGATTAGCTTTATGCAGTTTGGTGCCGAGCCACCACTAGGCAAAGAAAGCTGCTATTGTGGGCCAGGATGGTCAAAGGGGACCGGGGGGTCGAGGGGTCCAGGGTGGCCGTGACGCAGCAGCCCTTACCTCCAGAGCACAGAGTGTTGGGGTCTCCGTTCCTCACATCCTGCCGACGGAAACGCCTGTGAAAAAAAGAAAAAAAAAGGTCACATGGTTTATGAAGGTCACCACTTTTGACATCGTGTGTCGCCATCGCTTCATCATCGACTAGCGAGAGAGACGGCGGGGTTACGCTCTGGGGTTGGAGAACCGGTCGGTACTCTTATCTCTTCCTTTGAGTCATTTCACATCTCTGATCTCATTCAACAAAGTTAAACTGGCTTGGCTATCGCAGTGGCTGGGTTTTGTAAGCCTCATCTGTTTTACATATATCTACTGAGAATATTTAACTTCTTTACTGAATAGAGAAAAAGACATGAACGGCTTAAGTGAATATTACTTCTCCTCAATTACCCGCCTGAATCAGTGCATGGCATGTGAATCATACGACTGAATCCACTCAAAAAGGGTGTGTGTGTCGGACGAAAGTAAGGATATGATTGTGACGGAATATGACCACACAACGCACACGCATCTCTTATTATCGATGATATCGATAATAAGATATAATAATAATGATATCGACTTTTCAGAATTCTCCAATTCTGTATTTTTCCTGTATTCACTTTGCATCTGACTCTAAATCGTATCCAATCGTATTGTATTGTCTCCATCGTCGAGGAGGTACACACACCGCACACAGCCCCCCCATCCGTACCTTTTGGTGTTGGGCAGGTAGCGCGTGCAGGAGGTGCCGTCCCAGGCGCAGTAGGGGTCCCGGGCCAGGCAGCACTCGGCGCATGCCTTCCCGTAGATGCTGCAGCGGTGGAGGGGCACCTGGGCGATGCCGGTGTCCGAGCCCACGTACAGCTGCTGCTGTTGGACCAAAAATCGGTGGTCATTAGAAAAACACACAGCGCTAGGTAGGCTGGTCGTCAACTTCTTAGCAGGAATGGTCGTAGAATTACATATTGCTGCATTGAGCGATTCAATTGGCAAGGTATTGATGGAAATGTTGAAATATAGACTTACCCGTTTCGAGGAGATCTGCATGTTGATGATGGATGAGGCATCCTGAGGGTACAAAAAAATCAAACAGCTATTACTATGATATGTAGATAATATCTATAGACATGGCAGCATTGGGGACTGTAGAGTGCTTCGAGTTATATAATTTGGCGTGCCGTGAAGCTTTTTCTGTGGGCAATACAAATATGGATTGACTTGATTGACAAGATATTGTATATGCTTGCAGGGTGATCCATTTGGTGTATAATAGGGCTTGTACAGTACATCGGAATCATCATGGGATTTTTTGCTGGCGATACTCCGCCATAGACCTAGGCTAGTGAAAACTTTTTGTTTTGCCATGTCTCGCATGAGAAACGCTGTGGCAGTTTCAAACAAAACATGTCTCCCCATAATAACAAATCATTTCCCGATTATTTTAATGACCAAAAAGCCATTACTACCAACAGAATAAAATTCCAATGCTCCTATGCTTCCAAAATGGCAGCGGCCATTGCGATGTGACGTTGCGATGTACCAGCAAGGTGCAAGGTAGAAGCGAGGTGATGGACGGTTATCATGGGATATTAGAAAGCTGTTTTACCTTGAAGACCTCCAGCTCCTCCAGCAGCAGCTCCTCCATGTTGTTCCAGCGCTCCTTGGGAACACTGATCACCTTCAGGACCGTCCCTTTGTCTGCAGCCAGGACAGACACGGCAGTACGTTCACTGTTAGTATCCAACCTGAGTCAAATATCACTTGAATATGATTTGCAACAAATGTAGGCTATTCGGTGGACTTATTTACTTAAAAGGCTAACAGTGGGTTGCCCCCGGGTGAGTCCAACCCCTAACCCTGTTAATGCTATGCTCTACCGATTGTGGGACTGACCTCAAATGTTTGCCTAATAAGAATATGTAATACTATCTGACGTATGATTGATGATTGTTGACAAGGCTTGGTCGATTGTTTGCAATTTCTTTATGATCAATCCCCATTTAATGAGACAGTCTCCATGCTGGACACCACAACTGTCTGATTATCAAACAGTGTTGTGTTAAAACTCATCACTAGGGGTGGTCTTTTAGCACGCCACTCCTTGTAATCCTGAGACTCCAATTTCTTTAAACATTTTTAAATTTCCTGCATACATTTCCTTTTCATAAATACTGGACATAACGTGGTCTTCGTCACACAGCGTATAGCCGCCACCGAGCCGGGTACGTACCCGTGCCGATGAACATGACGTCGTACTGGCCGTCGGCGGCGCTGACGCGGTCCACGGCAATCTGGGTGAAGCTGTACTCCACGTTGGTCCGGAGGAAGACGGGCCTGCGGTTCAGCGGGTACACCGGGTTGTACATGAGCGGGTGGTGTCGTGCGAACTGGATCACGTCGTCAGGGAAACCCTTGGTGGAGTCGAAGCTGCCGAACGTCTTGCTGGGGCACTGGTGGAGGGGGGGGGGGGGGGGGGGGGGGGGAGGGGAGGATGGGGAGTTCATTAAGGATGCTGATGCTAAGGTCTTTGGAAACTTGCATCGAGTAGAGACATGGAAGTCACTGCAATGCACACTATTCATTGGGACACCTTAAAATAAGTGTTGACATTTTCCATTATAGGTGTCATTTATGGGTTTTTTTCTCCGGTGACCTTGAGAGTTGTATTATACATTTTACCTCTTTTTTTTCTTTACCTCTGAATTTATTTAAAATGTGTAGCTTTGCGGATGGCTGCAACAGAGATCTGTTGCATTTCTCAGCAACCCAATTATACTATACACAAGTGGGTAATGCTGGTTTTCATTTGCTCACCAATGTCTGCCCACTCAGCTATTTTAGCAAAAACCCTGCAATTCAGTAGAGGATAATTCCTGTGGATTTCTCCTTAAGGTGTGTCTATTTCCTGTTTTATCCCCAAGTTCCTTTGTTTCAACATCTGAGGACTTTAAATGTGAGGACGGTGAAAGGTCCCCAGATGACCCTATAGGCGTGTGTGTTTCTGCATTCATGTGTGTGTGTGTGTGTATGTGTGTGCACACGCACATGTGTGTGTGTGGCTTTGACTTAAACTCTAATAAAAAAGGACCACTTAAACGATTGTAAGTAACACATAGCTCAGTACTACGTAAGGCTGCACTAGGACTTCAAGAATGTGAGCACGCGGGCATATTATATTTCTAATACGATTAGCACAGCTGACTAGCCATTCAAAGTATTTCCCAAATCCCACATAATCCATTTCTATTGGCCGGATGTGCAGTATACTGTAATGCAACTACTGGGTTGGGCTCAATGTTGCAAGTGGAAGACGATAGCAACCGTTTTTAATGCATAAACGTGTTTCGGTTTAGCTATTGCATGTATGAGGATGATAAATAGAGTTAAGTACGTTCCAGTTCTTGTCCCGCTAAAGCCAGGTGGCCTTCCCCCTCAATACCCCCTAAAGTCAGTTTTGATGTTCGTTTGGCCGCAAAATGATAATTTTGCCATAAAATAACTTTAAAAAAATAAATCCTGAACTTTTGGCAGGATTTGAATACATTTGTATCATGAATCATGAACAAGCCTGGCCAGGTCTGGCATGCACGCTGCTAGCTACTATTTCTTTAGCTCTAGGGTATGATCAGAGAATGGTTTCTGGGTTTACTGCGGGCACTGTTGGACTGCTTTAGAGGCTTACACCAGGGCTCGTTCTGCCAGGGCGAGAAGAAAACCAAGTCTGAAACCCAAATCTTGCTGACGCTGCTACCATGTGCTTCCAAATACCCTGAGACCAAATATTACAGGGATTGGGAGGGATTGTCTGGAGGCTTTAACTGAAATGACATCTCATAAGAGCACTGTAGCTCTGTGCTGTGGGAACAATGGTTACAAGGGTTATGTATAGCAACACACTATATCTCAGATGAGTTTGAATGAGATGAGATTGAATTAATATTCCATCATAAACAAGGTTTTCAGCTATGTGCCCAGAACCATTCAGAAGTACTTTTTTCATTTTTTACAATGGACAGAGTAATAAGAAAATGATTGTTGTTCATTTGGATTGATTTCTGCGACTATAACTCATTTTGTTCACTGTGTATCACTGTGTCAACAACACTGCATATTCAGTATAATAAATATAATTTCCTTCTATTATATTCCTTATCATCACCATGTTCCTGAATATGAAAACATGGTAACATACCATGCCGGGGCGTGGGTAGGGGACCTTGCCCTGGAATGGGACCCACTGGTAGTTGGGCCCCTCTTTGTGAGCGAAGGGGCCCAGGAAGGCCCTCCGGATGTCGTTCATGGTGTAGATACACACCGCCGAGCCTTTGAATACACTGCTGCTGACGGAGAGAGAGGTGGGGGGGTCAGTATTACATATTACATTACATTCCCTTTCACTCAAATCATGATCACCACATTTACAGACACAACCCAGACTGGTCTCATAAAACCTTATGAAACCCTAACCCTAACCCAATTTTTCATAATATTTTTGCGTAATCCTACAAATGTCCAGCAACCCTAACCCAACCCTAACCCTAACAATAATAATATATATAATAATAATAATAATAATAATAATAATAATAATAATAAATATATTAATTAAAAGAATACTTCCGGGTGTCCATAGCGAATGTTCGTAATCTTCGCGAGAAATGTTATCAAAACGTATTTTAATGCCGAAACTATCTTAAAATATTGCATTTTCCTCCATTATTTTTGTTCTGCACTGCAGGGGCTTGCACAGGCACACTGATCGCTGGATATTCGTAGAATTTTGCACAAACAACTGTGGACATTTGTAGGATTATGCACGAAAAAACCTTTTCGTAAGATATACCGTTGTATGAGGATACGTTGCACAACCACGTTAATTTGGCATATGCGTCATACCCTGTTTTTCTCCCTCACTCTCTGTCTCTCTTTCTCTTTCATCTCTTTTCTAACACACACACACACACACATATGTACACACATGCTTGTTCACAACACTCCCAAACCAAAACCAAACATTAAAGCTGATTAGTGATCAGTTTCTCTCTACTTTTCTTGTCTCACTTGTGCATGTATGTACAAGCAAAGATAGGCAAAGATAAGCAATGGAAAAGAAAAAAAACCTGAAACAGGACCCTCCTTACTCCCCCCCCACATCCCACCCTCTTTCTCCTCTCTCTGACCTGGAAGTAGAGAAGACCGTGTAGACCAAAGGATTTTTCCTGTCTCGCGTCTGCAACAGAAACACATCACCTGGAACACACACGCATACACACACACATGCACAGAGGTCAGAGGTGACATCTCTCAGGGTCAAATGTCGGTAGCAAGATAAACACAACCCAGAGGCCATGTCTCATGTCTACATACTCTATAGTGAACCCTTTCTCTGGTAACCAGGAGGTCACAGCGGTCTAACCTGCAGCACTACATGCACTGTAGCCTAAAGCGTAATCGTCTCAACTCAAGTAAATCTAATTTAATGTAATTAACGTAATTGGAACATATTGATGGACATGGACTAGGAATTCATGAACAAATAGCTAAAATAAAGTTAGTACAGGTTATCTTGATTATGGCGATATAATCTAATAATGGCTATATATAAGCTAATAACATAATTATATTCATTCTGTTTTCATTGCTTCTAACTACTACTCATTATATTCAGTTATATTCGTTGTATGTAAGGTTTGGAGTGGTACAATGCTCTGACACAGTTCTAATTCCTGTCTGTGTATTTATTTGTTTAATGCATGGATAATTAATTTATACATACACTGAACTTTAGACTGAAGTGATGAAAACAAATTTAAATGGATGTGGGATGGAGCACGCTGCTATAGTACTTATATTAGTATGAAGATGGACATCTTAGTCTTAGTTAGTATCATGTTTTTCTCAAATGACTATCTCACCGCAGTAAGGTCTTCATATGTAATGGCTTGGAGATGTCCCATCGCTAAATATAACATACTCCATGGCCTTATGAGGAGATCTGTTACATAACTCAAACTCAAATGGGGGGGACACAACTGAAGGGCATTTTGGGAATGAAAGCACCTTGGCTCTTCTCTTCTGTTAGGTTATCCTCCACAATGTTAGACTATTGGTCAAATACGTTGTGTTGAAGCATCTTTTTCTTTTTATAACCATGAGCATTCCTAATGAAAAGGCTTTGTGACATTAAGTTCAATGTTTTGTTATATTGCATTTTACACCCTCCCCTCCCCTCCCCTCCCCTCCTCTCCCTCCCCTCCCCTCCTCTCTCCTCTCCTCTAAGGTATGTAAAACTTAGAGAAGAACTTACGCAGCTCATCGAAGTATGTGTCGCTGCCGTCGGCTCCGGGGACAGAGCAGATGAGACGTGTCTTCAGGAAGGTTGTCCACTTGTTCACCAGACTACGCTGACCGCCCATGTCATTCTGGGAAAACAATACATGAATAAGTACAATTAAATACAATTACAATGACCATGAAACATACTACTGTATATGTTGTATCATCCATGAGGGAATGATACGTTTAAAAGGTTTTTAAAAAATATAAAAAAATATAAAATATTGAAAAGGCTAAACATAACCAAGAGTATCATTAATGTCATTATCATTTATATTATACATTAAGCAATTTAGCATTTTATCCAAAGCGTCACTTAGGACACGTGAGGCTGGACTTCCTACTCTACTGTAGAGTAGTTGTGGGAATCAGTAAAGATGACAATAGGAGATAGATATTACTGTAAACCCTGTGAGTATAAACCCTCTCTCACCCTGCAGAGCTGTCCGATGCGGGAGTAGGTGGACTTCCCGAGGCCCTGCGCCTCCACCGCCGTCTCCCGGAAGAAGAAGAAGATCTTGTCGTCGTCGGGGTTCTCGCTCTCTGGCACCCAGAACGACCCCACGAACTTGGGCTCTGGGGGGCGAAAGTGAAGAGAGAGGAGAGGAGGTCACTCATACATTATGTAATAAGGAGTGACATGTTTAATTGATTCTTTGCATTAATATACTGGAAAAGTCACTGCTAAAACACAGACTAAGCATTTACATAAGCAAGTCTTTGCTTATGTAAATCTATCGTCACCAAGAAGCATTATTCGTTTTTTTTTATATAAACAATTGTACCAGTTTGGAAAAAGACCAAAGTATATTTGTTTTACTTCTACTTACTGGTGAATACCTTTCCCACCACAGTTGATCAATTAGATCAAATCAATTAATCAATCACTTTCTACCCTGCCACACACATACACAGACCCACACATAGACACATGCATGCACTCACTCACTCACTCACTCATTCACTCACTCACTCACTCATTCAATCATTCACTCACCCACTCATTCACTCATTCACTCACCCACTGACTCACTCACTCTCTCTCTCACCCACTCACTCACTCACTCACCCACTCACTCACTCACCCACTCACCCACTCACTCACTCACACATACCATTGAGCCAGCGTGAGTCATGCTGCTCAGTGCGAATAGACGGCCGTTTCCCCAGACTCCTGAAGATGGTGAAGTCCCGCCCCATCAGGTCGGTGGCCACGCCCGCATACAGCTCATCACCTAGGAGACGGGAAAGAAGGCGGGGCTTATTGATGGTGGATTGGTTTCTTGCTTTCAATGTTTGGTAGAGCCAAGTACATATAGGTGAGATAATAGTTATTCCACATGATCAGTGAGTCGGTCAATGTTGATCATTTTGACACAGCAGGCACTACCAACAGGCTCATGAGTTAAGAACTGGAATAGCAGGGAAAGTTTATCATGACAACGCTCTTTCTGGTTCTCACCGATGAGCACGGAGGCGGCGGTGTGGCGTGGGTCATAAGGACTCCTTCCTTTCCCATCCTCCACCTTGGTGGGGTCGATCCTGAACACATGGTCCTGGAACACACAGGAGAGCGGTGTGTGAGTACAATTTGTAAGAAGTTGAAGTGTGTCACCATACTTTTTGTATGTGTGTGTGTGTGTGTGTGTGTGTGTGCGCGTGCGTGCGTGCGCATGTGTGTGGGTGTGTGTGTGTGTGTGTGTGTGTGTGCCTGCGTGTGTGGGTGTGTGTGTGTGTGTGTGTGCCTGTGTGTGCATGTGCGTGTGTGTGCCTGTCCATACCTCCATCTTCTGTCCCACCTCCACGAAGGCACAGGTGGGGTGGAAAGCCCCCGTCCCGCAGGCGAACAGGTGAGTGCGGTTGTAGTGGTGTAGGATCTTCACATAGTTCACACAGTCAACCTGAGGGGAAAACACAAACACACAAAACACAATTTCAAAACTGCTTTCAGAGCACTTTGAGAAGCACTTTTTGTTAAGTCTGCCTTTGCTTTTCCATTTTGTATAGAAGCTTATTCTTTTATTTTTAAGATTGACAGGGTATGGTTTAATTTAATATTATATAATAATATGTGCATTACTAAACTCACTCACTTATGCACTCCCTACTAGTCTCTCTCTATCTATCCCTCCCTTTCGCTCTATCTCTCTGTCCACCTATATCTCTCTCTCTCTCCATCTCTCTCTATCTCTCCCTCACCCCCTCTCCATCTCTCCGTCTCTCCATCCCTCCATCCCTGTCTGTGTCTCTGTTTAATGAAGTGCATTCCTTGCATAGCTCATCTCTGCCAGCCTGCCTATGACAACACTGTCCGGTACCCTCCTCCGCTCCGCTCGCCGGACTGTTGTGACAGCATCAGAGACACACTGGAGCCACCATGAGAGAGAGCAGTTCTCACACACAGATACACGCACACATATACACACACACGGTGTGTGTGTGTGTGTGTGTGTGTGTGCAGGCGCTGGCCAATGCTGAGTTTGTTTTTGAAGTCGGGTATAGCACACACACATATGTATTAGAAATATACAATATACTAATATTAATACTAACACTATGACCACTACAACTTTTTAATTGTTGTCACTATTTATAATGCACCTTTTACAAATATTGCCAAAGTGCATCACATAATAAAATGTGTACTCATATCAACATCAAATAAAACGTTGGTAAACTGCATAAACAGCAGTCAGAAAGATTGATAAGATGAGTAAAGAGAGAAAAGATGTGATTTGATTGGATTACACCTGCCAGCAACCTGCTAGCAAACCCCTCTACCCCCATTAACCTGACCTGAAACCACCTCCTGGACCCACTACCACGCTCAAACCGGACCGCCCCGCCCCGGTACTTCACAGATGCAGGAGGAAAGCCCACCAGGAACCCTAGCAGGAACACTACTCTCAAACGCTTATAAAATACATACATACACACTTCATTACACACACCAGAGTTTTGATTATCTGCCCGAACTCGAGACCGGCCCGGCCGGGCCCGTGGGTCAGGACTGGGTCGGGTATAATATCCCCTCTATTTCGCCGTGTCTCGTGGTCAGAGATATAACTAAGAGATATATGTAATATATATAATTGGGGTGGGAAATAAGCTATTTGGTGTGATAATCAGAATGTTATATGTACTATAACATTGTAACCTTAAACCTTATGTATCAATCACTGTGATCGATACATACTAAGCTTACAACAAAGTTACAATGTTATAATACATTGCAACGTGTGCGTGCGACGCGTGTCTCCTCCCCTATGTGTGTAATTCTGAACAACGCATTCTGTCAATCAAATGTCTGTGAATCCACAAAGTCTGTAATCCTGTAATCCACAAAGTCGGACTCTTAATTCCTTGTGCCAATTATGTTTTTTTTTATCACCAGTCAATCAAAGGCTATGATTTGAAATGTAAGTGTCAGGTTTTCGCTGCCTAGGGCACCACACTCGAGTAAGATCCCTCATGTAATTCTGAACAGATTTTTGTCCTTCAAACAACTCAGAATTAGTTTACTTATAGCGGCCAACTTACTAAGAAATTGTCTGTTTTGAACCGGCTTGGGCCCATAAGTGCAGCCAACGGGACGGACCCGCGCCGGGCTCAGACAGAATGTCGGCCAAGGTCAGGCTTGTTTTTTTGTGCCTGGTCTAAGCTCTAACACATACACCCACACGCATAAACTGTCACACAATCACACTCACACACATATCCAAACACACACACATGCACACGCACACACACACACACACATACTCAAACAGACACAGCTTGTGTTACATAAACTTTCCCACTCTGCTATCTTGTTTATAGTACATGCTGACTCCCTGGCTGAAGTTTAGACGTAGCATTGTCTTAATCAACAATTTACTCTCGTCAGGACAACACACACACACACACACACACACACACACACTCACTCACTCTCACACACACACACACACACACACACACACTCAGACATCTGATGGATTATGGACAAGTCTATTGAACACTCGTGGTAGATACATTTTTCTTTTCAAAGAATGGACTTTTAATGAAAAACCCTCACCCACAGACAGACATCCGATTCCAGACCAAGACACACACACACACTCCGAGGCCTAAGGTGTTACCGCTATAGCTATAAACAAACCTTGTGGCAACCTTTGTTTGCCAAATAAGACAGCCACACCCTGTCCTGTCTCCCCAGTCAACACAAAACACATGTTTGTGTGTGTATGCATGTATGTGTGCTTGCATGTATGTGTGCATGCGTGTGATTGTGTGTGTCTTTGTCTGCATCTGTGTGTGTGTGTGTTAGTGTGTGTGTGTGTGATCAATGGTTTGACTGATCACCCTTTGAACCAGTAATAGCTCATTAGTTAGTTCAGGCAGCAGGATGATCAGAAGTATGATTGTCTGGAGTCGCATCAGGACCAGGAATTATTTATTGTGATATATTATTCTGAGTTATTCTGATATTATGGAATGATGTTGCCACTAGTGATACTGGGATCTGTCCAGTTGCAATACTGGGAAGGTGCTTAAGTTAACCAGTCACTCAAAAACCCTCAATTTTGTTAGTGTCAATGTGTCAATGTTCAAGGTCAAGCATTTTGTGAGTTTAATTGTTTGCATCTCAGTAGACTTGTCCATGTGTGTTTGTGTGGTGCTGTTCTTTCCTTGAGTATTTTTTGTGTATATATGTGTGTCTAAATTGTACGCAAATTCAACCATCTGGTTATCGTTTTGTGAATAGGGACAGTCATGCATTGTGCTTTGTGCTCTAGCAAAACAATTTGTCATGTCAATAAAGCATTCTTAAATTGAATGATTTGAACTGAATGAATAGATAGATGACGAAAAGAGAGAGAGAGAGAGAGAGAGAGAGAGAGAGAGAGAGAGAGAGACAGAGAGAGAGACAGAGACAGAGAGAGACAGAGAAGGAGAGAGAGAGCCAGATGGAGATGGAGAGAACTGAGGATTTGTGTTAAGTGTGTGAGAGGGAGAGAGGCAGAAGAGAGAGATAAACACACATGCATAAACTTGCTGTTGTTGTTCTTGTTACAGTGCTATGTGTGAACAGTTTTCAGGAAGAGAGAGAGAGAGAGAGAGAGAGAGAGAGACTTTTGAATACCACACATGAAACCAAAAAGGCGTTTCATCTATGCCTGAATAATCTAAAACAATATCCACACACATTCTCCAGACCAGTCCTGTATCCTTTCTTCCTCTCCCAAACCGTTCTTTTTCCTACCGTTTATCCTGCTTTCCTCAAGCAATTTCACTAATAGCCTCAACTGGGCCCTGTCGCTTTCTCTATGTCATACACACACACACACACACACACACACACACACATGCACACACACACACACACACACACACACAGGCCCAGAGGTAAGCACACACCCAGACAGACCTCTGGTAAGGTGAAACTAAAAACCAGAGTAGTGAGTTCTGAATGGACGTCGTTGTCTCTCTACAGCTGTGTTATCATGCTGATTAAGGGGTTCATACATACACACACACACACACACACGCACACACACACACACATACACACACACACACACTCACACTCACACACAAACAGTCAAACATATGAAGAAATGCATCCATGTGCACGCTAATACAAATACTCACTAGATCCCAGGCAAGCTCTGAGACAGACAGGCGAGAGATTGGAGATTGATGTCGGTGTGTAATGGGGCCCTGGGTGGTCTAAGGGCTACTAGGTGGCCTCTAAGTACAGGTCAACGAGGGCAAAGCCATGGTCTCCAGCCCTGGCCCCACAAGACCCCATTACACACTAGCCAGCAGCTACCAGATCACATCACATAGCACTGACTTCAGTGTAAGGAGGACAATGTATTGTGTTATTATTAACTATAAATGAAATGCACATGTAATTGGATACTCTGAAGGGATTCTGGCAAACACAATGAATCTCTGACATCATACAGTAGCTGTGATCAGTTCCTGCGGGATTCAAGAGAAGGCCCTTATAAACACACTGCCTGAAGACATCTGACAGAGTGAAAATCAACATCAGACTGAATGGGTTTTTTGTCATGAGTCGGTTCTTTTAACCTAGCACTTGTCTGGCTGCTTCTTAGTCCTGATTCAAAAGGTAACTACAGAACCCGGAGAGAAGAGAGCATAACAAGATAAGAGAAAGAAAACATAACACAACAAAAAAGACAGGAGACGAGAACAGCACAGCACAGCACAGAACAGATGGTTCTGGTCCACTTACGTTGATGTCCTTGCCAGCCCAGTTGCACTCCTCCCTCCAGTCGACGGGCGCCGGCCAGTAGATCTGTAACGTCAAGGGTCAAGGGTCAATTTCATGATAACAGCGATGCAACTTCTTACCGCTTCCACGTTGTCAACTGTTGCCACTGTCACACCTCTCTCTGTGACTACCACTTGGTTTCCTGGCACGGTTCCTGACTTCAGCTGAGGGATGGCTGTGATTAGGATCAGGGTGAGGATACTAGGCAGCCATATCATTACCACTACTTTTGTGAGTCACACAGTCAAGTGATGTCATCGATGTGAGTCTGTGTGGACACTCGCCAATTTCGGCGACATCCAAGACAATATGTAGCTGATGGCCTGCAAGGAAGAGCTATAAATATTGAGGACATGCACTCCCCACCCCATAAATCAAACGCTTCTGCTTACACAAAAATGCACCAGCATCCATAAATCTTAGCCACAACATTTAAGTGTGTGTGTGTCTGTGTGCACCCATATGTGTGTATCAACACATGATGATTATGTGTTTGCGTGTCAGCGCAAGTTTGCATATGTGTGTGTGTGTGTGTGTGTCTGTTGCCTAGTCCACAACTGAGGCTATGACATAAGGTAGCATCCAGCTGTGGCTCTGCCAGATGTTTGTGGTGAGATTACACCTTCTGAAACACAGCGTCAATATATTTGGCTTTGGATCTAGCGACCGAATCTGCTTGCTGACGCGGCAATTTTGTTTTTGTTTTCCAAAATCGTTACCCAACTTTCTCAAGGCGCTGCTCTTTGAAGACACAAAGTACAACCACAAAGTGTGCAAACCTCTTTAGCGGCATTTATGGTGCATGCTAAGCTACCAATTATTTGAGTAGTAATGAAATGTTAATGGCAAAATTAACGTTTTAAGAAGTGTTTGTATAAGTGTGTGTGTGTGAGTGTGTGTGTGTCTGCTGCCTAGTCCACAACTGAGGCTATCAGACAAAAGGTAGCAACCAGCTGTGGCTCTACCAGATGTTTGTGGTGAGATTACACCCTCAGAAACACAGCGTTAATATATTTGGCTTTGGATCTAGAGACCGAATCTGCTTGCTGACGCGGCGGTTTTCAGTTTTCCAAAATCCGCACCCAACTTTCTCAAGGCGCTGCTCTTTGAAGACACAAAGTACAACCACAAAGTGTGCAAATCTCTTTAGCGGCATTTATGGTGCATGCTAAGCTACACAATTATTCAAGTAGTAATGAAATGTTAAAATTAACCTTTTGAGAACGAAGCTCGATTCTGTTCGTAAAGCATCAAATTCATGAACTTGAATCACTTCAAAGACTTTATTTGATGTCACTGAAGAAAGACAAAATAAGCTGCTTTGACTGGTTTGTCAGCAGGATATAGGTTCAGTTTACTAAGCCCACACTGTCCAATATTATGTAGAATATTATCTAATCAAGCTAAATGGTTGATTATTTAAATGTAATGTAAAACATGATGAGCCATGGACATTTTGACAAACACTAGCCTTTCTCGCAGGTTCGAAAGCAATCGAAACGTTGATTGACAGCGTGTTTGACCAACCTTATGCTCCGGCTTGCCAATGTTTTCAAGCGAGAGCGAGATCAGGAAGTTTTTTGCTCCAACGAAGAGCCGCCCCCTTTCCTCGTCCAATAGCAGCGCACTGAAGCAGCAGGAGCGGTCCAACTCATACCGCCTCACTCCGTGGAACTGCTGCAGCTCTGTGACAGGAAAATACATAGAGATTAAGATTTAAGAGATATTAATTGAGTGCATTTTTTTATAAATGGCATAACCATCCGTAAGCTATTAGTGAGTGAAATGCGCTGATGATAAATTTTTCGAGTTGACTGCGCCTGCCTCTGTATGCCTCAATTCAGATTTTAAACCGCTCCCGGCTCATTTCTGACCAACCAGGGCATCTCTTCCCTGATTGGTTTGGGGAATCCACTTTGCCTGACAATCACATTTGTGCACACAGCATTATCATCTCAATGGCGGAGAAACGTACTAGACAGGGAGGCAGCACAGAGTGAGTGGCGTTTCTTTTTGCTGCTTTATTTAAAATCATGCTTTTCCGCTCTCTTTACAACTCTCAAATCTTACCTACAGCACCTTTAATATACTATATTTATATACAAATGTAAAATATAGTATGTCATATGTTGGAAGGTTACTGCCCAGGTCTAAAGAGACTTACTTCTACCTAGACAAACAACATTAAACAAAAAGGCCTCTCCTGAAAATCAACTTCAGCTGTACCAAATCTCATGCTTGTTAAAGAGAATTATTGCATTTTAGAATAGTCTTTAAAGACACAGCGACTCTCTAAACAGTGAACAGGCGGTCTCTGAATGGAAAACTTTGGTGTCCTTTAATCCAGTTTCTGTTTTATATGCCCATTTCTCAACCTGCCAAGAAGACTCCTAGACAACTCGAGTCTGAATTAGCATGGCTATAGCTACAGGGCCTTTGGCTTAAGTGTACATAGATTATGCAGTTAAAGGACTGCATACTTGGATTCTGCCCTGAAGTTGAACTTGTGAATAGAAAACCTAACCAAGAAAGTAGATAAAGTGACCACTTCAATACATTTCACAGATTAAACTAATTGACTTGCATTCATCCAACGTTACATTTGAAGTCATCAGGGACTTGATTTGGACTGACTCTCTTAACTCTCTTAGCTCTCCAAGTCTGTGAAACATTAGTCTGGATTACCGGATGTAGGTTGTTGGTATAAGCCCGCCCAAGCCTGCCATTGGGCAACTGAAATAGTTGCCCAATGGCAGGCTCTGGGCGGGCTTATAACTTATACTCCTCCCCCATCCGCCATCTGTGTGTTACCGTTTTCAAAGACCCCCTCGCTACGTGAAACAACAACAACCTCTGAGCTAGCGACCTACACGCAGAAAATCTCAAGTTTTGACAAAGATTGCCAGGGCTCACCACGTGCACTATTTTGCAAGGGCACCTTGCTGCATCCTGGGCTTAGCACCGCCCAAGACGATTGTGATTGGTTAAAGAAATACAAACTAGACAGAGCATGTTTTTCCCATACTCCAGAATGATAGTGGGTTCAGCCAGACCGTTCTCCAGCGCTGGCACAGCGCTAAAACCACATGTGGAGATAGGTCTGGCTATGAGAGACTAGTGAAACATGAAATATCACGTCTCTCTATTGACACACTACTGTCGGGTTAACTCATCACTGTATTTAAAATAATGTAATTGGGAACACACACACATACACATTTTTCAAGGTTGAACCAACTAGCTGCAGGTGCTCTAACTGTCAATATAATGATTTGTTTTATTGATATTGACATCCCATTAAGTCTCTCTCCTTTTTTTCTGCAGTGATGAGAGAATAGGTCCTGCCCTAGCACACACAAGGAACAATATAATATATAAAAACTATATTTCACCCAAAAGCCCAAATCACACCGAGCGCAAATTTTGATTTCAAGTTTTTTTTTTACGTGAAAATTATAAAACCTTATTTTGTGTCCGTCCAGACCCAGCTTTGGGATGAAAATAAAATAAAATGGAGAACTCAATACTTAAATAACATAAATAGTTATAAATAAAAAATAAATAGTTTTATAACAGTTTTAATAACTTATGTGTTTGAAAGTAACACTGCTGCCACTTTTTCTACAGTGGAAAACATGAAAACAGAAAACCTCCTCTGTACCGCCCATATAGGGCTTGTACATCAGAACGCATCATGGGATTTCTTGTTGATACTCCGCCACATTGAGAGGAATCAAGAGAGTTGTAGTACTGTAAAATCCTAAATCAACGTAAATATACCCTAACCTAGGATAACGAAAACTTTGTTTTGCCACGTCTCGCATGAAAAACACAACAATGTCTTCCCATAATTATTTCACGATTAATTACTAAACAAAAACCAAAAAACCATGACTGCCAACATAATAACTAACATTTCAATGCTCCTAGGCTTTCAAAATGGAGGCGGTCATTGCGATGTGACGTCGCGATGTGCAAGCCCTCTACCCTCTAAAGATGTGCAGAGAACATACTTGCGGCTGTTGGCTTCTCTTACGATCTGAGTGCTTTTCACGTTAGCCGTGGCTAAAACACACTCCTGTCTTTAGCCCTTTTTAAATGTGTCCTTCTTGTTGTCCTTTGTAGAATCAACAAGCAAGAAGGGTTTTTTTATAGCAGCGGGCCGCCCTAGGACGCCTCAAGCTGTTATTAACTAAAGCTAAAATAGCCTCTTTTTTCTGCTGTGCAGTGCTATTCTTTATTCAACCTTGCCGGCTCTGTTTGACCTTAGCTGGCTGTGTAAATTAAAGGGGTTAGTGTGTGTGTGTGTGTGTGTGTGTGTGTGTGTGTGTGGCCAAGCAGAACATCTTTAAGCCCTTGATGTGTTGAACCCAAGAGCATCTGTGCGACTCAAAAGTGTTTTTTTTTTCGGTAAAAGCTGTATTTTACCTACAGTACAAATTAAAAGGGGGAGCTTCTGCTGCACATCTGGGAGGCGGCGGATGAAGAGGAGGAGACAAAGGAGGAGGAGAAGGAGGAGTAGGAGGAGGGGCCAGTTAGTTAAGGCTGTAATTGCTGGCTCTCGCCGATGGAACAGATCCCGGGTTTATGTGGTCGTGTCAGGCATAGATCTGTCACCTCAAATCTTCAAATACGGCAGAGATGAAACACAACTATGCTACTGTGTGTGTGTGTGTGTGTGTGTATGTGTGTGTGTGTGTGTGTGTGTGTGTGTGTGTGTGTGTGTGCGTGTCCATGTGCATGTGTGTATGTGTGTGCATGTGTGTGTGTCTGAGACATAAGCCACAACAACCACAAATTGCTGCTGGCTACTGTTCAGGAGTGTTTATTTTGAAAATATCACAGTGGCCAGTGTGTGTATGTCTATACGTATGCATGTGTGTGTGTGTGTGTGTGTGTGTGTGTGTGTGTGTGCGGGGCCTGGGGGGATTAAGACGATTCCTGCACAATGTCTACAATGACCGAGCTTGACGTTGAAGATATTACTCTTTTTGTTTGTTTTTCCTTAAGCATACTTATGTTTGCAATCAAATGTGAAAACACACGCACGCACACACACGCACATGCACACACACATACACGCATACACATACACACACATACACATACATTGACAAATCAAATGCCTTGCATTCAAAACATAGCAAATTAAATCAAAACACATGTATGCTGTTCCCGAGTCAGTGGATGCTGACAACTCTAACACAACCTCCATTCAAAAATCCTTCAGTTCCTTACCTTTGTAGGAGAGCTTCATGCGGGGGGAGGCGGACGGGGAGGCTGAGGAAGAGGCTGAGGCGGGGACAGACGCAGGGGATGCTCGGGGCACAGCGCTGGAGGTAGCGTGCGCCGCGGCGGCTAGCCCCAGCAACAGCAGCGAGCCGCAGGTCACCATCATGGCTGCCATCATCATCATCATGGTCATCATCTTGGCACGTTGGAAGGTGTGTGTATGTGTGTGGGTGTGTTTTGAATCGCGATCAAACTGGGGATTAAGCAGAGTGTACTGCCTTCTTTCGATCCGGTTCTAAACTTCTGACCAGACCGGTCCGACTTTGTCCATCCAATCACAGTTTGTCTTCGCAGTGAAGGATCATGGGATGTATTTCCTGGACGATTCCACGTCGCGCCGCTCTGCGGAGGACGTACCTTTCTTCTCCTCACTTCCTGGAAGAACACGAAGAGAGAGTTTAACACGTGGGGCGAGAAAGACCTAAAAATAGAGAGAGATAAAAGGACAGCATAGAAGAGAGAGAGAGAGAGAGAGAGAGAGAGAGAGAACACACAAATAAGCAAACTAAGCTATTGTGGTAGTGACACGACGAGCGCACATTAATGGTCAAACACAGACAAACATAAACAGCATGAACTACACACACACATACACACATGCACACACACACACACACACACAAACATACACACACACACAAACACACACACACACACACACACGGCCCTGGCGTGCAAGGTATATTTAGTCAAAGCTAGATTGATGGTGCTGCCAGCCAGATCTGCTGCCAACCACCATTATGGAAACTACTCTGTAATCACTTCCCATTACAGGGAGACCCCGCAACTCACACACACACACACACACACACACACACACATACAAATATACTTGCAGGCATACAAACAAACACAAACAGATGAACACAAACTCAAGGTAAGTAAATGCAGACGCATACATTTTATCAGCATTGTGTGCTATATGTGTTTGTCTTTGACAGGTGGGCTTGAGATCACGCAAGTGTGTGTGTGTGTGGGCACAAGATCTCTCTCTCTCGCTCTCTTTCTCTGTCAATGATGACATATCAGATGAGATATCATCATTACTCAGCTCTATGGATGGTTGGATGGAGAATGGATGATGAATGGATGATGAATGAATAGATTAAGGATGGATGGATGGCTTTAAAGGATGATGGATGAATGGATGGATAACGGATGAAGGATGGATGAATGGATGGATGAATGCATGGCTTCAAAAGATGATGGATGTTTGGATGGATGAAGG
Organism: Merluccius polli; assembly: GCA_030340625.1. Classification (NCBI taxonomy): domain Eukaryota; kingdom Metazoa; phylum Chordata; class Actinopteri; order Gadiformes; family Merlucciidae; genus Merluccius; species Merluccius polli. The sequence goes on from JAOPHQ010005243.1 coordinate 48,295, forward strand.
ATGAAGGATGATGAATGGATAGATGAAAGATGAGTCAGTGAGAGTGATCATTTGATCAAATTACATTGAGCCTGCCCAGAAATGGATTACTTAAAGTGTGTGGTAATACTTTTGTAGATCTATTTACATTTTGAAAATACTGCTGACAACTATCAATGTTCACACACTCACCAAGTTAGGACTTCATAAAATACACACAAGAAGTATTGGGAAATCAATAAAGCACGACATAGTAGTTTGGAGACCTAGGGGAAGTTTTCTGCAAGATTTCTTCCACAATTATGCAATAGAACATATGTATCATAAATATGTATTCACTTATCAGAACAATTCAACCTATTGTCTACCCCCTATCTAAACCAGATGGATGTTTTGTACACAAGTCAGCGATACAGGACACCAGAAAGTGAGATAGCTAAGACAGATCGCTTGCAGCGTCTCACAAAAAATAATAGCAGTGGACAGAAGGTTTACTTTACCCTCGTCCTAAAGGTTGCGAGCGAAAGTAGTCAGTGTCCCGTTCCAAAGAACTGTTAAGTGACACTGTGGCCTTCATTGTAAAGCGTGTGGTCATTTTGAAGAGCAACGAGGAACGAGGTCACTGGGTTGAAATACATTCAGAACAGCATATGGGATATACTAGTCAGTAACACACACACACACACACACACACACACACACACACACACACACACACACACCTATACACACACACATGCACACACACATATATATACACACACACACACACACACGCACACACATGGTGCACAATGCTTTGGACTCAGCAGCTAGCCCTTAACAATAACGTCTTTGAGCTGAAATAGCGAGAATCTATTCTATTACAGTTCACACTGCGAGGCCAGGCGCAAGCGCAAGCCCAGCACAAGTACCAGGCCAGGCATCAGGCTGGGCTGTAGCCCAGCCTGATGGTCTCTCTCTCCCTCTCCCTCTCCCTCTCTCTCTCTCTCTCTCTCTCTCTCTCTCTCTCTCTCTCTCTCTCTCTCTCTCTCTCTCTCCTTCTGCTCCTGCTTTCTTCTATTGACTCTCTGTCCATCTCTTTTTTTTTAATTGCCTAGAGTTTCCTTTCCTTTTCTTTTTTTAGAGGGAGAGAGGAAAGTCGATGCATGCACTTTATCCCCGCTTCACAGCGGGCCAAGTAACGTGCGCATGCACACGCACACACATACGCTCACTAAGACACAGGTATATACGCACAGACACAGACAGACAGACACGTACAGCAGAGGCCAGAGGTCCAAGCTGCTTGGCTAGAGTCCTATGAATAATGGAGTTATTGAGGCGTGGAGACAGGAGAGCAGCTCTCATAGGCCCCCCGATCACAACACTACTGCGTAACACAACACAACCCAGTACAATACACTTACACACAACACTACCACGAATAACACAACATAACCCAGTACAATACACTTACACACAACACTACCACGAATAACACAACATAACCCAGTACAATACACTTACACACAACACTACCACGAATAACACAACATAACCCAGTACAATACATTTAAACACAGCACTACCACGAATAACACAACATAACCCAGTACAATACACTTAAACACAACACTACCACGATACGCTGTAACAGTTGACTTTAGCTTTCTGCTAAATATTAACTATATTGCACTTTTAACTTGAATCTTTATTATTTTATAACTTTTTGTAACTGTTCTTTATTCTTTCCTTATTTCATTTTATTGTATGACATGTTTTTATGTGAAGCACTTTGAGTCTGCCTCATGTATGAAATGTGCTATAAATAAAGTTGCCTTGCCTAACACAACACTATCATGTAACACAACACAACCAGTACAAAACACTAAAACACACAACACTACCATGTAACACACATCTCTCTCTCTCTCTCTCTCTCTCTCTCTCTCTCTCTACATACAGTATATAAACATACCAGTGCTGTATAGAGCAGTAGAGTATTGGTCATGTCCCCATGTGTCCATGCAGTTTGCTTCACAGCTGTGTTCAAGATTACCGCCGGGTTACTACAGGTGCAACACACCCAACACAAGTGCTTCATAACAATGTTATCAAACTAGGCGGCGGAGTTGTGTAATGAACATTGTTCCTGCACTTCTTCCCAAGCTCCTCAGCCTCGGAGCGTCCCCTCCCAGCATGCACCGTAATGCGTCCTCATAACAAAAGTTACCGTCCACTCTGACATCCACTGACACTTGCAGTCAGTTCAGCTTCAATAGGCACACAGTCGTGGCAGAGAGAGTGAGAGATAGAGAGAGTGAGAGAAAGAGAGCGTGAGAGAGAGAGAGAGAGAGAGAGAGAGAGAGAGAGAGAGAGGGCAAAAAAAGTGGAATACTTATAAAGAATCTATAAAGAAACAGAGCGAGAGACAGCAGGAGAGTGTGTAAGAAAGAGAAAGAAAGAGAGAGTGGAAAGAGTGTATGAATTATTATTTGTGTGTGAGAGAGCAAAAGGGGGAATAATAAACTGAATGACAGCAAGAGCACATTTAAGAGAAGTGGTGCGTGTGTGTGTGTGTGTGTGTGTGTGTGTGTGTTTGTGTGTGTGTTTGTGTGTGTGTTTGCAAGCCTGTGTGTGTGTGCCTGCGTACTTGCTGTGTGTGTGTGTGTGTGCCGGAGTGCATGCATGTGTTCATGTGTGTGTGTGAGTGTGAGTGTGTGTGTGTGTGTGTGTGTGTGCGTGCGTGTGTGTGTGTGTGTGTGTGTGTATGTGTGTGAGTGTGTGTGAGTGTGTGTGTGTGTGTGTGTGTGTGCACGTGAAGGAGGGCCTCCTGTCAGAGTGCCAGACTGAAAGTAGAGAGGGACGGACAAAGGGCTGAGCCCAGCAGGGGGACGGAGGCTTTTAACAGCGAGGTTGGAGGGCAACTCCAGTGCAATTCATGGACACCATGCAGCAGTTTAACCAGCAAGCCTCCACTAGCGCAGCTTACAGTGAGAGAGATGGAGAGAGCGGGGGGGGGGGGGAGAGAGAGAGAGAGAGAGCGGGGGGGGAGAGGGAGAGAGAGAGATTTTTTTTTTTTGATTTTTCAAAACTCTTCATTTCAAATGTAACTTACATTTAGTAAGAATATATACAACAAGAAAATATATATATATATATTTTTTTTTTTAAAGAGAGAGAGAGAGAGAGAGAGAGAGGTAGGGAGGGAGAGAGAGAGAGAGAGAGAGAGAGAGAGAGAGAGAGAGAGATGGAGATGGAGAGAGAAAGAGAGAGGAAAAAGAGAGGGAGAGAGAGGAAAAAGAGAGGGAGAGAGAGATGAGACGGATGGAGCAAGAGAGAGAGACGAGGATATGATGTGAAGGTTGAGGAGATGGGGAATGGAAAACAAAAAAAGAAAAAGAAAGAAAGAGGGGAGATAACAAGGGAGAGAGATTTCGTGGCAGACATCTGCATGCAGGAGTATATAGATGAATTTAGCACGTATATTTAACTCATACAGCAGCTGGTCGGTCACCGGTAACCGAAGAACATTTCTGCCCCACTGTGATGATGGCAGGTGGAGTGACAGCATAGAGGGAGGAGAGGAGGGGAGCGCAGGAGGAGGAAGGAGGAGTAAAAGGGAAGCCATTGTTCCGCACGGTGGGAGAAATGTTGTAGATGTTTTGTTTTTTTCCCCGTTCTCCTCTCCGTTTGGCCCGGGACCAACAGGTCTGCATCTCCTCGCAAGCAAGGGATGAAAAGAAGGGAGGGAAGGAGAGGGAGAAAGGAGTAAGGTGGAGAAGAAAAGGCATGGGGGGGGGGTGTTTAGGGGAAGGGGGGGGGGGGGGGGTCTTTACAGATCATTAATGATTTGCTGCAGCTGATTGGTGGCTTTTCGCTCCATTAGGGCAGGGGTGAAATGGCGGGAAGTGTATTGAAAAAAGAGGAAGAAAGAGAAGAGGTGTAGAGCTGGAGGAGGGAGGGAGAGAGAGAGCGAGAGAGCGAGAGAGCGAGAGAGAGAGAGAGAGAGAGAGAGAGAGAGAGAGAGAGAGAGAGAGAGAGAGAGAGCGGGAGATCACCCTTGGGGCAGTTATGAGACAAGATGCGTCACAATGCGTCGCGTTTCCACAACATTCCTCCAAACTAAAAACATTATTAAAACCAAACGCACATGCAGTAAATCATATTTGGGTAAATCTAAAAAGACAGACCCACTCAGGGCGCTGTCACATGTATAACATGTATAATTTCCATTGGACATAATGGGAAGCAGCCAGCACTGTAAATAGCGTAGCATGGTTAGCACAGCATAAAGAGCCTTTTGTTCTATAGGGAGAAGCAGGTGCTGGAGGTTGCGTGGCCAGCGCTATAGGCTACCATGCTGTAACCGAATCACAGTGTGTCACACAATTAACAACACGGAGGAAACTGTTTACTTAAGAAATGCTTTTTTTCTTTTTCTTTCCAAGCTGTGCGAGACAAAGTGTAAAAATCCACTTCGGAAATGTATACGTTTAGGTCAAATATCTCCTCTCTGTTAATGTAGTCTCATGTCATCTTTTTTTTTCTTTTTTTTTTCGGGGCCCCCCAACGCTCAGATCTGATCTTGCCCCGGCTGTCCCGACATGCGAAACAAGCGCACCGCGTTGATCCCACTGAGTTAAGGCGGCTGCGTAAAGATCGTATCAGCTCCACGACAAGCCGACAAACGCTTGATCCGTCTCCGGTGGCTACTCTCTAGCAACAGCCCCAGGGGAGGGCAGTTACAGTTAAACATTACAGGTAAAAAAAATGTATTGAAGCATGCACACACAAGCGCAGACACACACACACACACACACACACACACACTGACAGAACCAGACGGGCAGTAATTGGCCAAAGTGGCCGTTGGTCTTGGGGTCTCAGGAAGAGAAAGTTATCGAGAGATAATAGATTTACAGAAGATGACTGAGTGAGCTTGGCTCCGGCTGAGAGAGAGAGAGAGAGAGAGAGAGAGAGAGAGAGAGAGAGAGAGAGAGAGAGAGAGGAATAGGGTGGCGGGTATCGCTGGCCGGCTAGCTGCAGCGCGCCGCTGGTGGCTGGTGCGCGGCCATCTGGCATGTGCATGCCACAGCTATGGAAATGTCACCAACCTGGCAACCTGTGGCTAGCGTTTACCCAGACGTCCTTATTTATTCTGACAAGTCAGACTTTAAACAAAGGCTAGAGTTCAGAGTGTATGGAAATGCTGTTAGCTCCCTTGGCTTTTCGACTGGTGTCCACTGTCCAATCACAGTCAGGAGTGATCCGCCGACAATGCCTGATGGGAACTGGTGTGGAGACACATTACAGATGATCAATCACGGCCTTTGTGTCACTTGGCACATGAAGGAATAATGACATTTCAAAAGTACGGTACAAAATGAAAATGTAAATGTGCGTGTCAACAGAGAGAAAGAAAAAAAGCTCCTTTAGAGGTGGGAATGTGTGTTCTGTGTGGTAGCACACGTGTTGCAAAAAGTGGGCAGAAAGAAGAAGAAGAAGAAGAAGAAGAAGAAGAAGAAGAAGAAGAAGAAGAAGAAGAAGAAGAAGAAGAAGAAGAAGAAGAAGAAGAAGAAGAAGAAGAAGAAGAAGAAGAAGAAGAAGAAAGCGATTTAGAGGATTTTCGTTTTAATTCAAACAGGCCCTTCAGTACGCCCCCCCCCCCCCCCCCCCATTCGTTACATCTGAGTGCCAGTGCATAATACGCGACATGTGCGTCTGACTCGTCATTCACCACAATTACATTACTACTGATTCATTAAATCACGTTCTGAATCAGAGCCCTTTGTGGCTGAGATGACTAACAGAGCATCCTGGTCGGATCAGGTCTCACCGTCGCGTCCTCTCTCTTAGTGCAACTGAGCCGACGCACGACCAGCTGTGTAATGTAAACCACGACCGGCTGGTATTACGGAGGCAAACTTTCAAAGGAATCACTCTTCAGGCAACCGCGGTCCGTCTGAATATATATGTATATATAAAACTACCGGTTCGCATACAGGATTTTGTGAGCACATTTGTGCATAATTAGTCATTAGACATGTCAGACCACAGACAAGTGAATTCGACTCACCCCTTGCTCTGGTAAACTTCCAAAGCTTTTTTCTTTTTTCCTGGGATGGTGTCAGATTCCACCTGAGCCCTCCATGGTTACAATCCCACTGGCAGTTACCACAGACGCAAGAGTTCAACTGTCAAATCACAGGTCGGTCCCAGATGAGAGGAAACAGGTTGTGAGGGACTCACAGGGGCAAATGAGGCACTTGTCCGTTCATCGGCTCATTTTGACTATGACTTCAATTTTACACAGAGCCAGGAATGTCCCCTCTGCTCGTGGCCATTCCCAGACTGATGCCCACAGCTGATAGTATTACGAATGCAAAGTGGGGGCCAAACAGTAGAGTCCCACTGAGATTTCGTTTCACTGGTGAAACGGGAATAGAGATGTAAATTTAAAAAAAAAAAGAGGCAGGTTTAAAATGGCTCCACGCGACTGCCTCCGAAAATCACTTTTAAAAGCAGAAAAAAATGCTGTAACTCCAGTAGTTGGAATGGTGCCTTCAGGGGACAGAGTTAGAGAGAGCGAGAGAGAGAGAGAGAGAGAGAGAGAGAGAGAGAGAGAGAGAGAGAGAGCGAGAGAGGTCCGGCCAGTCTGTCCTGCAGTGACAACTTCTGTCTCTGTGTATCCTGATCTTGCCGGGGAAACCAAACTCACACTCCAGCTCCACTTAGGAAAACACACGGCGCTTGCTGCAATTTACCAAAACCACACACACACACACTCACGTAGCAGTAGCCCAACCACTCTCTCACACACACACACGAGAGAACTGTCCCTGTCACACACACATGCAGACTGGAGCAGGAGCGGAGCAGAGCAGAGTGCGGCTGAAGTTGCTCCGAGTGAGAGTGGGGCAGGATAATAATTCTAGAGGAGGGGAGAGATACAGAGAGAGGAGAGAGAGAGAGAGAGAGAGAGAGAGAGAGAGAGAGAGAGAGAGAGAGAGAGAGAGAGAGAGGGAGAGGGAGAGGGAGAGGGAGAGAGGGAGGGAGGGAGGGAGGGATGAGGAGTGCACAGCAAGGTGGGAGGTGAGTGTGGGAGTGGAAAGGGGTAGGACACTGCACTGTGCTTCTCTCTCTCTCTCTCTCTGTCTGTCAATCTCTCTCACTCTCTCTATCTCTGTCTATCTCTTTCTTTCTCTCGTTCTCTCTCTCTCACACACACACACACACACACAGAAACAGGAGAACTGAGAATCTGTTGACATGATAAAATGGTTGCCTCTTGACAGAGTTTGGATGGAGAACTTTGATGTGAGTCTGAGTACTGCTTATTATGGAACTACCCACAGACCATAGAGACAACCAAGATATGCATTTCAGAGCAGGGCAACTTGGATGGAGATCACACAAGTTTGTGTGTGTGCATGTGCATGTGTGTGTGTGTGTGCACGTGCGTGCATGCGTGTGTGTGTGCGTGTGTGCATGTGCGTGTGCGTGCGTGTGTGTGTGTGCTTGAGTGTGTGTGTGCGCACAAGCAGAGTATGCAGGGCCAACCCATACAACACATTAAGGACCGTTTGGGCCCCCGCAGTGTGTGTAGGGCCCCACAGAGAGACCGACACACAGGCCTAACATTTGTACAGTTGTGCAAACGACCGCTTGCACTAACTGCCAGAGTTTGCAAAAAATACAACATCAGTCTATCGCTATCAAACCCCAATATGGAGCCTAACAAAGTAGTTTGTTCTTTTGGCGATTTCAATGGAAGTGAAAGGAATTCAACTCATTGAGAAACCTGTCGGTAAATAAGACACGCGAGACCCTTTAGCTTAATTTAATCTAAACAATCAGGCCAACTATTTAAACGTCCCGTAAGGGTGCAAGTGGGGTTTGGTGTTAAGGGACAATAAGTGCACTGTGACATGCTGCTTGAGTGTAAAACGCTTAAGGAGAAGTAAGCAAATTAACTCCACCTACGTATTTTTGAACGGGGCTTCGGAAAAGAAGACCGTGTGTGTCCGTATGCCGTGCATGTGAGAAACATTAAATGGATCTGAAAAAAAACAACAACAACCTTGGCATTCGTTGCACATCTTCCGAGGCATGACGCATTTCAAAATATGACAGGGTATTAGTGCGAGACACAATGCAGGCCTAACGTTATTTGATCCTTTAGGCATTGATGAAAATCGTAGAAAGGTGACAGCGCACGTTAGCCAGCTGTGCGCTAGCCCCTCGCAGGCCTGATATGATGGGAAACATGCTAAGATGTTATGGGTTGTGATGCGAGCACGGACACGTCTGTCAGCGCGGACATGCTAACTCTTTTCAGCTGCGGAGGAAGTTATGTTGATTAGATGCGGATGTAAAATAACTACTAAACAGATGTTTGAAATGTTTGGCATACATTGTTGACTATATAGGTGAAACAATAGAAACACGTTCTCATTTCACAAAGTCTTTGCTGTGTTTTTGCAATATTGTGTTACAGGATACTGTTTGAGTGTGTGTGTGTGTGTGTGTGTGTGTGTGTGTGTGTGTGTGTGTGTGTGTGTGTGTGTGTGTGTGTGTGTGTGTGTGTGTGCAGCTTAACACCTGCTAATGGAATGAAGAATAAAGCATGGATGCAGCTGGTAAAATGATGGTGGAGCACACACGCACACACACACACGCACACACTTGCAAACACATTAGTTTACAAGCACACAAAAATGTGCGCATGCTCAGACACACACAAACAAACACGCACACACACACACACACACACACACCATGACTATACACAAAGGTAACCCCCATAAGGGGCGACCTTTGACCTATCTGTACATCTAAGGGGTTTTAATTGCAGTGGGTTGCTCTTTCCATGTGTGTGTGTGTGTCCCCGTGTGTGTGTGTGTATGCCGCCTGCATACATTTGTGCATGTATTAGTGCATGCAATGCATACTTGCTTTGAGGCATACGCACTACACCCTTGCGCCCATGTGTTTATTCGCCAAAACAAAACACCCTACACAATTCTGCAGGAGTGATACAACCATGCTCGTGTGTGTACTTGCTGCAGCGTCCCTGGTAGTAGAAGCAGGGTGCCTACCCCCCCCCCCCCCCCGCCGATCCCCTCCGCCATAAAGCAAGCTGATGTCTCTATGCCGGTGTTAAGGGGCGGCAGGGTCAGCGTAGCGGCGCAACAATGCTCTTTGTCCGCGCCTCCCGCCTCTCGCCTATTGTCACCGATGAGGAGGCTCTGTTTCCTAACAGCGTCAAAGTGAACCTCGCTTTTATCCCCAGTCAATGAACCATAAGGATCTTAAGATCCTCTTGAGAACGCATTCACACTGGAATCTCTCCTGGGGAGAACCCACCCACCCACCCACCACACACACACACACACACACACGCATGCACAGACGCACACACACACAAGGGGGAAGAGGATCCCGACAAACACTCACCCACAACAATATCCATGACAACAACATCAATTGATTATTAACTTTACTTGTTATTTCAGGCTTACATGTGGCGTTCGATGTTATAATTGATTCGGTCACTTGCAGCTGTGTATTGTTTGGTTTATTTTCCTTGTTTATTTTTGTAATGACATTGTTGTTTTTATGACTTCAACCAACCTAAAACTCTGCTTGGTTGCCATGTTACATAACAACCAAACATAGGACTTCAAGGACGATAATGATGTTTTTACACATGAAGGTATAATCCATTTGCTTGACGTTTGGTTCGCCAGTACACAGGAATGTGTACAGGGGCGCGACAAAACAAGACCATTATAGCACTTTCCCTGCAAATGACTGAACTTTATTTGATCTTCATGGAGGGCACTTTTCGACTGTATTTTATTTCAAGTAACCTGTGCTGTTTTGATCAAGTATCTTCGATCCAGTACATTTTCCAGTGAAGTTCAATAAAAATGTATAAGCATAACACGATGAGATTATGTATATTTAGCGACGCATATTTGGACCGTCATGAGACACACACACACACGAACACACAAAGACCTGGATAATACATCAGTGACATTTGTGAAAACAATTACATAAATCTAGTCATTTAAGACTTAATACACATTCCTGGGACTCAGCGGGCGCTTATCCATGAAAAAATGGTACAATCTCATGATCAGCCGTGTAATGCAGTCATGTAAACATGCATAAGAAGAAAGCTGCCATTGGCTTGTATATATAGCAGCCAAACATCCAGACAATTTGGGGAAAACATGACCATTGATTTTGTAAATTGATATATTGATATATTCATGTTTACCTGAAGACTTCGGTTTTCCTTTCGCACCAGAGAGTGAGTTTGGTTCAATTCAAAATGGTATGATATTCACAAAACAAATACGGTGTATTTTTGCAATGTATCTGCGGCAAAAGCTTCGGTCTACTCCATGCTGCATGTATCGTTTCTATAGTTTAAGCTGTTGGCGTCGTACATCCATTATGTCAGTGCGTGACAAGCGCAGGCTTTCTCTGAAGGAACAGAAGACGGCCGTCCCTTTAAACATCAGTCCCTTCCTGAACAGCTGCTGTATTCATGCACACTATGTTTATGACAGAGGGGCAAGAAAAGGCACTTCAGCCATTGAAGCCACTGGCGCAAACCCGCCGGCCAAAGGAAAACAGCAGTACAGCAACAGGCCCAGCAGCTGCCAACATCACAGGAGAGTGATTAGAAAACATTTGCTCTGCAGATGACATTAGAAAATACCCAGGCCTGCACTGCTCTATAAATGGGAGCCATGACATGCACAGCGTCTAACGCCATTCACACGACCGGGGAACGGCAGAGAAGAGAACAACGTAGGGAATGTAGGTGTGGAATAAAGAGGATAACGTACGCTAAGTAATCACTTCATTTAAAGGTGAAATTATAAGCATTAGCAGTATGCTGACAGCGATGAGAGAGGCAGACAGATATAGATCGAGATAGAGAGAGACAGATAAAGAAAGAGATATACAAATAGAAAGAGAAAGAGTTAGACAGTTACATAACAAGATAGAAATAGAAAGGCAGAGATAGAGAAAGAGATAGAGAAATTGGGTGTATTTTTCCCATCTGAGGCATGCAGTGTGACAAACAACTACCACGCCCACATGCAGGCTGCACATATCAGGCCTTAAGACCAGGGCAGGGCTAGCCGGCCGCTAATAACCTGCAGCCTTAGAAACACAAGTGACAGAGTTTGTTCATGTGTAATAGAGTGTGTTTAGTGTGTTTTCATGTGCAACATAACACAAAACTAATCCCAGCACTAAGTGGATTACTGCAATTACAGTGGCAATAAAGCCCCATACACACACACACACACACACACACACACACACACACACACACTGCTCGTGTGCTCGCACACAGACACACACGTGTTTTGTATGTATGTAAAGTGTGTTTACACTATGTTCTACTTGTTACACTGTTAAAATGTTCACTTAGTTTTATTATTGTTTCACTTGAAGTTACATGAAGAGTTATCTTATTTGTGTCTATATGTATTCAGCGTACAATCGTTAACTTTACTCTTTACTCTAAGTGTGTGAAACTGAAAGTGTCTTCTTCACGTAGATACTTTGCATTTCTATTGAACATGGAAGGGTGAATCAAGCAGATAGCATCACTAACTTATCTAGCAAGAAAGGGAGGACTGAAGAAAGAGTAAATGCCTTTCTATCTCACTTCTAAGCTCCCCCTGCCCATACACAGTCACCTGTGGCCCCCAGGGGTCAGCCAAGGCAGGGGCCCCCGACCCTCTCACCCCCTGGTACTATAGGGATTATGAGGAGCCCAGAGAGAAATTACCATTTGAGATGCACACAAATGTAGACCCAAATAATCAAATAGATTTGACGAGAAAAGGGGGTATTTACATAAAATGCCCTTTCAATGTTACACACACATTCTAACACACATGGTACACTGCAGACATGTGAAAGTACATTCACACAAAAGGACAGAACATGTGAGCAAGAGACAGAGAATAAATAAGAGGAGGAGAGAAAGAGAAGGGGGAAATGAGAGACCAAAAATGGCAGAGAGAGCGAGAGAGAGAGTGAGAGAGAGCAAGAGAGCGAGAGAGCAAGAGAGAGAGAGAGAGAGAGGGAGGGAGGGAGGAAGTTACAGAGACGTTAGATAGGTAGCCCTCATGGGAGCCAACCTTTAATCCTCTGTGTCTGACTCCAATATGTGTATGTGTGTGTGTCTTGGCGGGGGTGGGGGGGGGGGGGGGGGGGGGGGGGGGGGGGGTTGACTGACACTTTGAAGACTCTACACACCAAACACACACACATACATGTACACACACACACACACACACACACACACACACATACACAAACACACTCAACTATACACTACAGGTCTTTCTCTAGTGGGAGAATGAGCAAGTAAGAGGGTGAAGCAAGGAAGAGAACGACTGAGAGAAAGAGAGAGAGAGGGAGATTATTTCACTACAGATCACAGATGAGGGCAGATTAAAGACAAAACATGGGGAAATCACCTAGCTAGCGTGTCAACCAGCCATCACATGTACCAGCCCCCCCCCCCCCCCCCACACACACACACACACACACACACACACACACACAGCTGCCTGCAGATCTGCAATCCTTGAAGTCTGAGTTGCATCTCGGTGGTCCTGTCAGAGTCAAGACCCTTTTGTCCCCTTACTGCCTGAATAGATTCGTATAGTTGGAATAAGGCATGTCATTAAAATGCAGTTAACTCAGTTGAACTACTGTGTACAATTTCTGTGGTATACACAAATTAATAAAAAATGCTTCAGTCATTATTTACATCATGATTCATGATTTTGTAAATACAATAAACAAAAAACTATTGCTCAAATGCTGACAGATAAGGTGAAGACATGACACACGCACACATACACGCACACGCACACATACACGCACACACACACACACACACACACACACACACACACACACACACACACACACACACATACACCTGCAGTGCCATACATCGTGGTGCAGTCTAATTAGGGGCAAAGATAGGATGGCTAGCGCAGAGCCAATGCAACAATGCTGATCCTGATGGGTGTGTGTGTGCGTGTGTGTGTGTGTGTGTGTGTGTGTGTGTGTATGTGTATGTGTATGTGTGTGTGTGTGCGTGCGTGCGCACATGTGTGTACTCCCAAGGGAAATCTGACAAAAGCACACTTCAGGAAAGCATGTGTGTTCTGGACACACAGGTAATTGCGGTCGTTATTTTGTGACACAGACACACATGGGCACGCTCACACACACACACACACACACACACACACACACACACACACACACACACACACACACACACACGCACACACAGGACATTCAACACACATTGCAGTAGCTGCAAGACAATAGAAAAGAAATGTGGCTTCAACTTTATACAGCGTATTTAGCTTCTTATTTGTTTTCTAATCTAATTTAGTTTTCTAATGCGTTTGGATAAAGGATTAAAAAGTAATTTGTGTCAAAACAAGGATAAATAAATCATTACAATGATATAGAACCAACTATAAATTATCGTTTCACATGTGTTGATGTGACACACATTTGTTGTATCTATCCTTACACAGCAGGCTCTGCTTTTACTTACATCTTAGAGATAACTGGCATGCTAAATGGTCCAAACCCTTATTTTGGAAACACAATTAGTTGAACAAAAAAAAGTGCCTAGCAGGCAGTTATCTTTGTTGATTCGTTGTGATAGCCAACTGGTTGCAGGGGTTTTGGCAATTATGAACAACATGACAGTCAGAACCTGTTTTCTTGGAAATACAATGGCGATGTTGTATTTGCCCCATGCACAATTGTGAAACAGGACCATGCATGGATTTTGAGATTTTGACATTTTAAAGGAATATTTCCAGGACAAACGTTGCTTCATGATGATTTGTAAAGAAACGTGGGTTGTTGGAAGGCATGCATGATAGAGAGACTTCTGAGAAACACGCCTATCAAACTAAAACACATTTGTTTTTCTGATTTAAACTAATATAAAAAGCAGATGTCAAAAAGGTACAGGGGTTTATAAATACCTTATTGCCATATTGTCATTTCTTCCATAATATAAATCTCCAAAACAATAAAAGACATATACTCTGAGAGCTGCATTCTTAGTTAGGAAAACAAAAGAAAATTTCCCTTTTAAATGTAATAAGCAGCACAGACGGGAGCTTAAAAAACACATCACATACCAAAGGCATCACTAACAATCACTTTCCCAAAGTCAAGCATGTCAAAAATGCAGATGCTCACATCTCCCTGCCAAACACACATGGAAAGACACATAAAACACATGCGTGCACACAAACACACACACAAACACACACACACACACACACACACGCAACCTACACACATGAACACACATACTCAAACCAAAGCAGACAGACACATAAGACCTGTGATCATAATTGCTGAAAGAGAAGAAGAAATACGTTTTTATTGTTGATTTACGTTAAAAGACAACATACACACACACACACACAGTCTATGTCTGGCGGGGCAAAAATTCCCTCCATTAAAATGTGAAAGTCATTCTAGTTAGTTACAGAGGGAAGGAAGGAACAGATGAATAAAGGAAGGGGGGGAATGACACACGATTGGGGCAAAATGAGAGGGTGATAAACCCCTTTGAGCATCCAGGACCATTCCAACGTAAGGAGTTATAACACGTTTTCTCAAGCATCATTGAGAAATAAGAGACGAGCAAGACCCACATCCATGTGTTTTGTGGGGTTCGGGGAAGCATGGTAGTGATTTTTTTTGAAAACCAGGCATGGGTTCTGTTTCCTATAACCATGTGGCTAAGCATGGTACTAATATTGGACCGGCTTGAATTCCTTTTGTGTGTGTCTGTTGGATAAAGTGTGCACCGGATTTTCATCGAACCCTCACTTTACAGCTCTTCACAATACGGCTTACAGAACAACCGGCCCCAGAATAATACAGCGTTATTAAAACGATACCGATGTGGTTGAATACGTAATGCGGAACATTTGATGAAAATGAGATGGATAAGTCTTCAGAATTGAATTAGGACATTTTCTATGGCTTTGTCTTTTTCTCTCTCTCTCTCCTTGTTACTTGCTGTGTCATCATCTGGACGAGTGTTTTGGGTTTGTACTGCACTGTGACTATTGAGAGAACACCTACGTTTATTGTAACGCGGCTCTATACCAGAGCCTATAAACGAAGCGATAAAATTAGCATGTCTCTCTCTCGCTCTCTCTCAATCTCTCAATCTCTCTCCCTCTCTTGACCTCCTTTTACGTGAGGTTGCAGGTAGCGAGCCAAGGGGAGGAAGATTCGAGGAGTGTTTCTAAGTGCAGGTTCGCTGCGACCAAACAAAACGTCCCTTCCCACAGCGTTGGCTCAGCTCCTCCAACCTCCCTTCCTCCCCTCTGCTCTCCTCCTCCCCTCTGAATCTCCCGCTCCTATTCTCTCATCTACCCTCTTCCTCTTCTTTCCTCCTCATCCCTCAGAACTCTTCCTGGAGGAAAAAGGATCAGCTCAGGCCAACACAGTGGTGGGGCACACACACACACACACACACATTGAGTGTGAGAAGGAGAGGGAAAGAGAGAGAGAGAGAGAGAGAGAGAGAGAGAGAGAGAGAGAGAGAGAGAGAAAGTGAGAGAGATGGTTGTGTCACTGTGTTATTTATGACTCATTGTTTCATTACTCTGGCCGTTACCGTGACAACACCCAGTCCTGTGGTTTCGCTCACTCTGTGTAGTATTTGGCACAGGTAAGCCTGCCTTTAAATCCCTTCACTTTGACTTCCAGGACTGTTCCCTCAGGGAATTAGGCAGCGCAGACCGCATGTACTGGTAGGACAGAACATTTAGAAAGTAAGACCTCATTTGTGAAGTAGCGTAAACGTCACCTTCACAGTCAATTCAACTTTATTTGCGTAGCTCCTCATCACGTTTTACATCCCCTGGCAACCGCCCCCTAAACCTATGCACTCTGGAATTGGGAAAAGAAAAACTCCCTCACATGAAGTGGGGGAAAGGGTTGAAAGAACTGTAAGAGAGGTGACTTGTCCAGAGTGTGCAGACAGACGTGCGCAGAAAGATGTTGTAATCAAGAGAAAGGGTGGAGGTAGCGTTCAAGACACACGCTAACAATTGAGGCTCCTACACACACACACACACACACACACATGCACACACGCACACGCACACACACACACACACACACACACACACACACACACACACACACGCTCTCTCTCCTACGCCAAGAACAATATCAGCCATGCATTGCCTACAGTGCTCCAACTCCTATTATTAATAGACTCCTTCCCTTCATATCTTTTCCTCCATCCATCCAAACCTCCACCCATCCAAGGTTGACCACCAGGGCTTCACCCCCCCCCCCCCCCCACACCCCCCCGCCCCCCACCCACCCACCAAGAGGCAGGAGCCAAGATGGAGCTACGGGGCGCTGGTAATAACACCACAGCCTGCTGCCTCCGGCACGTCCGACCGCAGCACACCAACACTACACACACACACACACACACACACACACACACCGATCTAAGGGAGAGCCAGCAGAGCAGCACTTCTGTACTCATGTGTTACTCGTTAGGGAGGGACAAGCGCAGCGTGCCTTCTCCGCACGGGATCAGATTATTTAACTGGAATTATTCAACAGAGAGAAGAAGATGGACATGGACAATGGGATGCTAGTGTATGTGTGTGTGTGTGTGGGGGGGGGGGGGGGGGGATTTTGTGTGTGTGTGTGTGTGTGTTTGTGTGTGCCTGTGAGGTGGACGTTTTGGGAAGATAAATCTGCACGTGTGTCTCTGTGTTTGTTTTTGCAGATGTATGTGTGCATTCTTGTGTGTGTGTATGTGTGTGTGTGTGTGTGTGTGTGTACAGACACAGCGGTCTGTGGCTACAATATAAAAGAGAAACAAGTTCTGCGTGACATTTATACATCTGTTGAACATTACTGGGATCCTCCCGCTAGTTCCATCTCCTTCCTCCGTCCTCTCTCGTCCAACCTCCTCCATTCTATAAGCATTATCAAGCGGTATGTTTAGCTTTTCCTCATCTCATCATCATCAGCTTAATATTTGTGCCAAGTCTAACGTCCCAATACAACATATAGCAGAACATAATTTACTTCATGTGCATATATGATCCACTGACCACCTCATCCTTTACTTCTTACTTCCACATGTGTTTTGCTAAATGGTTATTATAGTTATGCTGTGTGACGTTTCATGTCATTATTCACAAAATGTCCTTTCACTCTTCTCTCATTGGTGGCCGCTGAATGAAAAGTTATCGCTGGGCGGGAATGATTAATGTCTTCAAAAATCTCAATATTTTTTTACAATGCATCGCTATTTCCCTTCCATTGCTACGCGTCCCCTTCCCTTGTCCTCACCCCTGTGGATCTCGTCGGTGGACAGATGGTTATACTAAGGGCACTTATGGTGGTTTATTACTTCTGTACTTCAAAATATATACTTTAGACTTTCCCCTTAAGTGCTATCTGGCCAGGGTTGGTGAACCACATAACTATGGTTCTTTTGTGTCCTTAATGCTCGCTCAGAGAAGACTGTGTTAAGGTTATACGAGGTCGTGTGGAACACACATTCACACGCACATGCACACAACACATGCAGGCCCACATATGCACGCACACACATATGCACACGCACACTCACATATGCACACACACACCACGGATAAGTGGAGCCTCAAACTGGAGTATGTGTACAATATCATGAAGGCTACTGACACACACACACACCACTTTTTATGGCAGAGTAAGATTTGTGAGCCCGCAGTGTGTTTTATGTCATATTTTCACTGCAAGATTGAATGGAAAATTAAATATGGCTGCCTATGGTTCCTCTGGTTATTTATGAAGTAAGACCCACAGAAGAAAAGCAAAGAACAACAAAATGTCAGCTTTAATATATTATCCTGTCCTCACATCCCAGGTATAATTATATCTTAAATTATATACAGTTCCTCCCTAATTATTTTTTTTCATCCATCAGATGTTCTTTCTTTTCATCCGAATATTTATACCTTCTTCTTTCCTTTCCACCATTTGTGCTATTTACGTTCCCTTATTGAGCTGTTCCTAGTTGTATAGCGCTGTGGTCAAGGCTTGGAGTTTGTCATGAATACATTTCAACAGACTTTTATTTTCTTAACCTTTCTTTTTTCCCCGCTCTTATTCCAGAAGGATCAGAAACTTCACGTAATGTCAGACGAGCTGCTAGAGAGTGAGGGAGACAGAGAGAGAGAGAGAGAGAGAGAATCAGACCCAGAGCCATGGACACACCTGTAACTAAAGCTCTGCCAGGGGCCGCCTGTGGCCCTTAGGTGGACACAACAAAGAGAGCACACGCAGCCCTAAAGCA
>JAOPHQ010005244.1:0-5000 GCA_030340625.1 Merluccius polli
CTCTCTCTCTCTCCTCTCTCTCTCTCTCTCTCTCTCTCTCTCCCCCCCCTCTCTCTCTCCCTCTCCCCCCCCCCTCTCTCTCTCTCTCTCTCCCTCCCTCTCCCCCACCCTCTCTCTCTCTCTCTCTCTCTCCCCCCCCCCCCCCCCCCTCCCTCCCTGCTACCTGTCATGTTGTCACAATGTTGTTCACTATGTGTCTGATGTAACAGACTGGCGTCATTGTGGACTCTGTGCCCCCCCCCCTCTGTGGTTGAGGGGGGGGGGGCACTTACAGCCAATCACAATTATTTGTCTTTATATATATACTGTATATATATATATATATATATATATATATATATATATATATTGTATCAACGGTTCATTTGTACCTGTTTGCATCTCTTCCAGTAAATAATATATATATAGAAAAATATTTATATTTATAATATATAAGACAAATAGTTTAAAGGTCTAGTCGTGGTCTTAATCATTTATACCTGTGGTGTGTGTGTGTGTGTGTGTGTGTGTGTGTGCGGCTCCTCGGTACGTGTTTCACTGTACTTGGGGCCTACGACTGCGACCCCGGGGGGGGGGGGGGGGCGCACCCGCGCATTCTCCAGATGCTCGCGACGTCGCAATAACCGGCTTGACGATGTCTCCCCCATTCACCCACCATCAGTCACCATAAAGCACGCACACACACACACACACACACGGGACCCCCCCCCCCCCCCACCGTGCTGCCACGTCCCTTCCCCATTCCGCGCACGCCGCTGATAACGCTGGAGGAATTTGGCTTTGAACGAGAGACAGGAATGAGCTGAATGTTGTTCAGGGTAATTGGCGAGCCTCAAAACCCTCCGATGCAAAGCTATTGTTGCTTTGTTCAGTGTGTGTGTGTGTGTGTGTGTGTGTGTTGCTGAGCAGGGCTCTCTCACACATTGTAGGCCCCTATGAGGTAGATGTGTGTGTGTGTGTGTGTGTGTGTGCATGTGTGTGGTCCTGTGTGTGTGTGTGCGTGCGTTCCTGTATGTGCGTGGTCCTGTGTGCACGTGTGTGTGTGTGTGTGTGTGTGTGTGCAAGCAAGCATGCATGTGTGTGTGTGTGTGTGTGTGCAAGCATGCATGCCTGTGTGTGTGCACGCAAGCATGCCTGCGTGTGTGTGTGTGTGCATGGGTATGTGTGTGTGTGTGTGTGTGCATGCGTATGTGTGTGTGTGTGTGTGTGTGTGGAGCCTAGCTGACACCATTCCTAGGCCTTCATTAAACAGTACAAGTCGAGGCCTGAAATCAAGACAGTGGATGGAAACATGAATCGGGAAACTCATCCCTCTCTTCATTCACGTCTGATTCCTGAACACGGCTCGCCTGCAGGCGAGGAACACATGCGGACCGTCGGACGTGTAGCAACAAATACTTATCGCCCCGCGTCGTCTTCACCTACACATCATGTTGTCCTTCTGCAGACGAGTTGGGGAAACTACCCACATAGCTGTATCCCGTTCTCCGGGGCTATTTATAAGAACACAGGCAATCTTATCTATCTAAAAATAGACGAAAATGAGACAGAAATGAAAACTAAATTGTTCTGTTTGTTTAATGTCATTAATTAGTTTTCATTCAGATATTAAGGAACGAAAGAAAAACACACGCGCGGCGGTTTATAAAACACCCGCGTGTTTCGTCATGTCAATGCACACACACACTCGCCGAATGGACGAATGGAGTGAAATGCCTTCGCAGGGAATCCACAGAAATGGCGTCCGCTGCTCCTGAGTTCCTGACATACAAAAAAACATACAAAAAACATACTTATAGTTATTACATGCTTATTACAGGACTCACAGACAGCTGGCTGTCTGTGAGTCCTCAGAACAAGCTCTCATCTGCTTCATTGTGAATTGTACACACACACACACACACACACACACACACACACACACACACACACATCCCTGTATGTTGGCCCAGCCAACATACAGGGATGTGTGTGTGTGTGTGTGTGTGTGTGTGTGTGTGTATGTGTACAACCCAATGTCTAATGTGACAAAGACACACACACACACACACACTGTGCCCACACAGTTGATCCCAACTGCACACATGATTGCGCCACACGGCAATGATGAACGACTCAGATAATCGACATTTTAGGGGAAATGATAACGAAGGAAGAAAAAAAAAAACCAACGACGTTCCTCCGGTCCGTCCGATTCGACCGCAACAAAGAAACTCACCGGCGGTGTGAGTGATGCAGGAGGCTGATAATGATGCAAAGCGACCGCAGAGCTGGAATGACCCCTGCGACTGAAACCACCCGCCTTTAGCGTGACGCCCGAGCGGAAACGCTTCCTGTAGAATAGGACGCATTACGAAAAACATATCTGAGCGGTTCGTCAGTGCGGCTGTTGACGGCGGATCCACATTTTATCTCGCCTCAGAACATTCTTCCCGAAGGCCGCCTTCTCGTATCTCGTCGTCGGTGCGTAAATACCTGCCGCCGTCCGCCCGGCACGCAAGAGACCGGTCCCGGTCACACCTCAGGGGTGACACATCCGCTTAGACTGAGCTGATGTCAACGCTGGTGTTCCATATATGGGCGTACTTCCACGCAAGCAAAGTGTTCTTACATTCAGAGACATTAACTCAAGTGTCTCTGTCTTCATCGTCAGTTTTATTCGTGTATATATACTGTATATATCACTTATTCACAGTCACGGTGTCAAAGGGCTTCGCAGGCCACGCGTTCACGACGACCGCAATGAGTTCAGGGTTGAATGTTGAATGTATAGAGGGGGATGAGTAATATCCTCGTCTTCGCGTATTTCCGTTGTTTCGTTTTTGTTCGTTTATTCTGTTAATGAATATGTGTCACTCTTATGTCCTTCCTTGTGTTTGTTTATTTCTGTTTTGTTTTGTTTGTTCTGTTCATGTACAGTATATATGTCACCGTGATGTGTTTAATGTACAGTGTGTGTGTGTGAGTGCTGTATGACTGCTGGCTGTCTGTCTCTATGTTTTGTCCCTATGTCACCTGATAGGGACCGCAGATGAAAAGTCGTTATTTTGACTAACTCTGGCATATTTACACTGTGTTTTTTATACAATATTCATAAATATGCACGGTCCCTATCAAATAAACCAATAAATAAAGTGACACACGTAGTATTAAAAGTACAAAGAATAGGACATTCGTTTTGGTGCTGGCTGGTCGCCGTGCGGCGTGCGGCGTCCGGCGGCCGGACATCACGATGACATCACAGCGGCAACACACCAAAACAGAGACGGCATTGTGGTGACAGAGACAACATTGTGGTTGTGGGTGAAACGCTGCCGGTGGAGGAGCAGAGGTCGTGGGGGGGGGGGGGGGGGGGGGGGGGGTGACGTCACCGGATAGGAACGGAAACAGATACAGAAACCCGGTTTGATGACTGATCAGTGGGTGTCCTGCAGCCATACATACATGCGTGCGTGTGTGTGTGTGTGTGTGTGTGTCAGGGCGGCGCCGCGTTTACATGCGAATGTGCAGAGGAATCCTGATGGACCGTTTAATGCTAAGCGGCCGGGTGGTGCTTTAGGTGTGCTCTGGGATATCTGGTCAGGGTTTAGGTTGCGTCATGAGGGGGGAATAAATCAATACTCGGTCATTACAGCAGCACACTGACACTATTGGCTGGCAGGCCGCCAGTTCACGTCCACACACACACACAGTTATTGTTTCGCAGAAATGCCGATGTGTGTTTTTTAATAACTGAGGAATGTCACCGGCGTGACTTGATTCCTACAGTGCGAGATCTTCAACGTGTCGTGACTTTAAACTTCTTCGTAGTCGACAATGAAAATGTTATTGGGCCGATAATGATTGTCATCATGATGATGATTATCGCTATTGTTGTTGATGTAACTCAGGAGGTTTGTCTTTATAAGTCAGACTGCGGTGCTCATGCGTTGCTTCACTCTCACCTGACAACACCCTCCGCCCGGCCAACAGAGCAACATTGTATTGCGGTGAAACATTAGCATTGTATTAATGTCAGAGCTGGTTTAGGGAGTAGTGAGTTACCCGCCCTTCCTTCCTCCCCCCCCCCCCGGGGGGGGGGGGTTGGCGCTGGAATAATGTTGCCATGCCAACCGTTGGGTTAACTGTTGGGTGTCCATCACCGCCACACACACAAGACCGTTCGTCGGCAGAGGAAATCTCTGCCGCACGCACAGGCGCACACGCACACACAGGTGCACATGCACACACACACACACACAGGCACACACACACACACACGCACACACATACAGACACACACGCACACACACACACACACACACACACACACACACACACACACACACACACGCACACACACACACACACACACACACACACACGCACACACACACACACATAGGAAGTCCATGGTTGGACAGGTACATTAGAGGAGTAACTGTGGTGAGTCCTCCACACTGGCTGACAGTCGCCATGGCGATCAAAAGGGTGGGGAATCATGTCAGCCATGATTACATCCTGGTGATGCTAACGACGGCGTGTGCATGAGGACCTTGGGGTGTTTATAAGGACTAAGGTGTGTTTAGGAGGACTGAGTGTGTTTAGGAGGACTGAGTGTGTTTAGGAGGACTGAGTGTGTTTAGGAGGACTGAATGTGTTTAGGAGGACTGAGTGTGTTTAGGAGGACTGAGTGTGTTTAGGAGGACTGAATGTGTTTAGGAGGACTGAGTGTGTTTAGGAGGACCGAGTGTGTTTAGGAGGACTGAGTGTGTTTAGGAGGACTGAGTGTGTTTAGGAGGACTGAGTGTGTTTAGTAGGACTGTGTGTGTTTAGGAGGACTGAGTGTGTTTAGGAGGACTGAATGTGTTTAGGAGGACCCAATGTGTTTAGGAGGACTAAATGTGTTTAGGAGGACTGAGTGTGTTTAGGAGGACTGAGTGTGTTTAGGAGGACTGAATGTGTTTAGGAGGACCCAATGTGTTTAGGAGGACTAAGGTGTGTTTAGGAGGACCCAATGT
>JAOPHQ010005244.1:10000-25000 GCA_030340625.1 Merluccius polli
ACAGATCAGACACACGTCCAACCTCTAACTTTCAAAGGGTTTAGATGAGTCCTCACCAAGGGGTTTGCTTGGTTTCAGTAGACACCGAAACAGCAACCCGATGGCCAGTCATTTGAAAGAAGAAAGCTGTGTTTCCAGTTCAGCCACCTCTTCACACTGTGAAGAGGTGGGTGTAGACGTAAGCAGAGCTAGGTGGCACAATAACTTGAAGAACCATGAAGTCTGGTCCTCTTGCATATGCACACCATTAGGGAGTTGTCGAGGATTTATGGAGATTATGGAGATTATGAAGATTACAAAAAGTAGAGATCACCTGACCCAGGTTCAGCAATTGTCAGGTTTAATGCATATACATGGACACATTCATGGATACTGTTCTATAATGGGGAAAAGATGGAGAGGAGTCCATTCAGACTAGTTCTATATGGTTTCACACATGACATAACATCATCATTCTTCATACATTCATACAAAGAAATGTCTCATCTAATGGCAAGTTGACGTTGTGCTGGTGGCGAAGTGATGCAGTATTTTCAGTTAGAGCTCTTGGGTTACTAAACCAAGCTTCAACTTCTCACAGGAGATGAGATCGTGGCGGCCACCATTCACCTGGACCACCTGAGCAAACAGAATGTCCTGAAGATCCTGAAGGTGTTGGAGCAATATGACGACAACATGAAGGTGTTGACCAAACCGAACCTGAGTGCCGACATCAACCCCGGGGCCCTGGATGATCTGCGTGGCCCGGCCAAGGTACACCAGACACACAATCTCACTCGCAACCTTTAAACCAGTGGGACCCCACTTATGGAGTCTGGTGGTAGCTGACTTATAAGCTATAATAAAAATTTTTTTAAAAGGGTTTAATAAAAGTCTTGTTTATACTTCTACTAAGTACATATGCAATGTGCACACATTCACTGGGATATTGATATCATGGACAGATGTTGATGGGGTTAAAACATGTTCATTTGAATGTGTATTGTCAAGTGCATTGCCTTACTACAAATAGTTACATGTAATTTTAATGTCATAACTTTATTATTGCATTGGAATTGTTTTGATTATATCCTTTATCTGAAGAATAAGCCCTTTTTATTTACTTAGATGTATTTGTGATTTCTGAATGTCATTTTGTTTCTTCAATTGATTCTCTCTCTAGATGCTCTCTGCCACTTACAAGCAAAGAAAGGACCTGACCCTGGAGGCTGAAGCCGAGGCACCAGTTCTTAATCTTACTGACATGAATACCCAGTTAAACTCTGCCATGGATCTGAATGGTGACGTTAACGGAGAGCTGCCCAATCTTACCCTAAACAAACCCTCTACAGATGGCAGTGGCAACTTCAGGATTGCAGATTTGGGACTGTCAGGACCTGATCTAAATGGAACAGGTCTGGGCGGCTCTCTCAGTGCCCCCTCTGCTGAACTGGCTGTACCCAATGCCTCACTAGGAATTAAAAAAACAGGAGTTAAGGGGGGCATATTCACAGCCCCTAAATTTGAGATGCCAAACTTTGATCTGCCCCAGATCGGTGGCAAGGAAGCAATGGGAGGTATTAATCCAGGGGAGATTAACGCTGATTTGGACACTCCCGCTGTAAATCTTCCAACAGCAGGTGTCAATCTGTCAGCGCCCACAGTAGATGTTGAAACGGCAGATCTGAATTTGAAAGGTGTGAATTTGAATGGCCCAGATGTCAATTTGAATGGCCCAGATGTTAACTTGGATGCCCCAAATGTGGACATGGATGCTTCTACTGGCAAAATAAAGTGGCCACATAAGAAATGGAAGGGTCCTAAGGTTAACTCTGACCTGAATCTTTCAACACCAAAGCTTGACGGAGAACTGACAACACCAGAAGTAGACCTCAATCTTCCAAAAGCTAACATTGATGGCCCCAATGTAGATGCAGATATTGATGCTCCAAAAATCAACTGGCCTCATAAAAAGTGGAACAAACCAAAGGTTGATCTCCAGGGTCCAAAAGCTGACATGGACATCAATGCGGACCTGAAGACTCCAGATCTCAACCTCTCTGCTCCAGGAATGAGCGGGGGGATAAGCACACCAAATATGGATTTGGATTTACCTAAAGCTGAATGCCCAGACTTGGACATCAATGCTCCATCAGGGAAGATCAACTGGCCTCACATGAAGTGGAAGAAACCCAAACTCGACGCAGACCTCAAGACACCGGACATTAATTTGTCAGCTCCAAAGCTTCAAGCGGATCTCAACGCACCAAATATGGATTTGAATCTTCCCAGTGCTGACATTAATGGTCCCCATATTGATGCTCAAGCCCCAGATGTGGACCTTGATGCCCCGTCAGCGAAAATCAACTGGCCTCATTTGAAGTGGAAGAAACCTAAAGTGGATGCAGACCTTAACACACCAGACATTGATGTGTCAACTCCAAGTCTTGATGGTGATCTCACCGTGCCAGCTGTTGACATGCCTGCTCCATCTGGAAAAGTTAAGTTCCCAACACTCAGAAATCCGAAGAACTGGCATATTGGGCCCAAGCTAAAAGCTCCAAATGTAGATCTTAATGCAGATGTGAATTCCCCTGCCCTTGATCTCACCACTCCTAAAGTTTCAGGATCACTGGATGAACCTGATGTGGATTTAAATATACCAAATATGGATATTGAAGGCCCTTCTGGAAAGATTAAATGGCCCACTCTTAAAAAGCCAAAGTGGTTCAAGTCACCAAGCTTGGATCTCGAAGCACCTGATGTGGATGTGAAGGCAGCAGATCTAAACCTTGCTGCACCAGCAATTGATGGGGCTATTGATACGCCTGATATTGGTATCACTTTGCCTAATGCTGACCTCAAAGGCCCAGATGTTGATCTTAATGCAGATGTGAATTCCCCTGCCCTTGATCTCACCACTCCTAACGTTTCAGGATCACTGGATGGACCTGATGTGGATTTGAATACACCAAATATGGATCTTGAAGGTCCTTCTGGAAAGATTAAATGGCCCACTCTTAAAACGCCAAAGTGGTTCAAATCACCTAGCTTGGATCTCGAAGCACCTGATGTGGATGTGAAAGCAGCAGATCTAAACCTTGCTGCACCAGCAATTGATGGGGCTATTGATACACCTGATATTGGTATCACTTTGCCTAATGCTGACCTCAAAGGCCCAGATGTTAATCTTAATGCAGATGTGAATTCTCCTGCCCTTGATCTCACCACTCCTAACGTTTCAGGATCACTGGATGGACCTAATGTGGATTTGAATACACCAAATATGGATCTTGACGGTCCTTCTGGAAAGATTAAATGGCCCACTCTTAAAACGCCAAAGTGGTTCAAATCACCTAGCTTGGATCTCGAAGCACCTGATGTGGATGTGAAAGCAGCAGATCTAAACCTTGCTGCACCAGCAATTGATGGGGCTATTGATACGCCTGATATTGGTATCACTTTGCCTAATGCTGACCTCAAAGGCCCAGATGTTGATCTTAATGCTCCTCAGGTTGACCTCGACCCCCCCTCTGGTAAGCTTAAATTCCCTAAAATCCAAATGCCAAAACTTAAAGCACCAAAATTTAAAGGACCAGACATTGATACAAGTGCTGATTTACCCAATCTAAATGTGGATCTAAATGCACCGAATCTGGACCTCAAGTCACCTGACCTCAGCCTGTCCAAGCCTCAAATTAAAGGAGGCATCAATGCTCCGAGTCTTGACACTGACTTGCCAAAAGCTGATCTCAGCCTCCCCAAAGCAGACCTTAAAGGGCCCGATGTTGATCTCAGTTTACCCAATGCTGAGATTAAGGCTGATGCTTCCTCCCGAGCATACAAATTTCCATCTTTTAAGATGCCAAATTGGAGCTTGTCTACACCAAAGGTAAAAGGTCCAGAACTAGATGGAGATCTTGACACGGATGTTGACCTTTCAGTTCCTGGTTTAGAAGGAAATCTTCCCAAAGCAGATTTGAGAGCACCAAGTTTGAACCTCTCTACCCCGAAGATTGATGGAGATCTATCCACCCCAGATTTAGACCTGAATTTGCCAAAATCTGAAATCAATGGACCTGATGTAGATGCTGATTTGGACACATCTGGGAAATTCAAGTTGCCCAAGATGAAATTGCCTACATTTGGTTTATTTAAGCCTAAAGTGGAGGGACCTGATTTGGATGCTGACATTGATTTACCAAAGGCAGATATACAAGGATCTGCAGCAGACCTCAACCTCTCTGCCCCAAATGTCAAAGGAAATCTATCTACTCAAGACCTGGACCTGAATTTGCCAAAACCTGAAATCAATGGACCTGACCTTGATGTCAATATACCAAAGGTAGATATTGATGCTGATTTTAACAAATCTGGGAAATTCAAGTTGCCCAAGATGAAAGTGGAAGGACCTGATTTGGATACTGACATAAATGTGCCAAATTCCGATATTTCTGTTCCATTGCTTGATGTCAATTTACCAAAAGCAGATATACAGGCATCCGCAGCAGACCTCAATCTCTCTGCCCCAAATGTCAAGGGAAATTTATCGACTCCAGACCAGGACCTGAATTTGCCAAAAGTCGATGTCCAGGGACCTGATCTTACATTATCAGGAAATGCACCAGATGTAAATGTTGGTGCAGCTACTGGTGAATACAAAATGCCTCATTTTAAGCTCCCCAGCTTAGGCCTCTCAAGTCCTAAATTAGACAGTCCCACAGCTGATATTGGCACACCAGATCTAAGTATTACAGGACCTTCTGGTCTGTCTGTGCCAAAGGTCGATGGAAGTGCCGGCATTAGTGTGCCCGAAACAAGTTTGGAAGGAGCTGATTTAAAAGCTCCAAGTGTTAACATTGGTGCAGAAACAACAAAAATGCCACATTTCAAGTTACCCAAATTTGGCCTTTTGGGGCATGGATTAAAAATCCCAAAGGTGGCAAATGCAGATCTGGACATGTCAGCTGGTGTGAAGCCCCTCAATATGGAAGTGGAGGGAAATGCTGATGTTGAAGATTCCCCAAAAATTAAGATGTGGCCATTCAAATGGGGGCGGAAGTCTGAAACAGGAGATAGTGAAAAAGAAGTTGAAAGTGACAGTGAAGCAGTGGGTGAGGTAGATGTTCCAGCATTCACATTCCACAAGCTTCCCAAGAGCAATATTGATGATGGCAATGGGCCCGGCAATGAGCCCGACAACAGCTTAGACATGCCAAAGTCAGAAGGAAGTCAGGAATTTGTTTTAAGCAAAGGAATACGCTTACCGAAACTAAATTCGGCACAAAATGTGGGTGAAAAGGTTGATATTATGGAGCGGTTGAAACTAGCCAGGGCGAAAGCAGTGACTGTTAACACGTCACCTACCGAGGCGGAAGTGGGTGCACTCTCTGCTTCAGCATCAAATGATTCCTCACTGGCCAGAGGAGGAACTTTCAAAGTTACTACACCAGATTTAGGACTAGGCTTGGACCATCCAGTAGTAGGTTCATCAGGAAATGATAAATTGTCAGTAAGTCTTTCCAATATGCTTGGCCTGGATGTTACGGATGCAGATACCGATTAAACGTGCTTGTAAACCATGTAAAAGTAGCACCACACTATATCATTGTAAATAGTTAACCAAAAACATAAAATATGAAGGTATCTTGCTTAAAATAGTTTTGTTAAAAAGTAACCGCACACAAAAGTCCAACCAAGAGACCACAATTGCTATGTATAATTCAAATTCCAAAAAGTGACAATTTATGTAAAAAAAAAAACTGTTGCAGGTACCTGAAACTAGGTCCACTGGTCCTCTGACCCAGAGGTTAGATTTTTGTGTCTGGTCGGGCACTAAAGGAGGAAAAAATATCCAAAAACTATTTATATCAGCTTTCTCTGAATATTGTTTTATTACTGCCTCAGTATTTCATATGAAACTATGATACCTTAATATGAAGAGGGTGTTACATCTTTTTTTTGAGTATATGGAGTTGTATGAATGTGTTAAATGTTAAATAAATACCTCTTATTGCATTCAGTACTGTTGCTGTTATTTTGTATCAGTAATAAAAGATTGAGGCAAGAATTACACTTTATATACATAAATACAAGGTTTATAGTCATAATTCACTAGATCGTTCCTTTGAAGGGCAGGAGGACAATTAATTAAATTATTTAATAATTGATTAATTAAAATATAGTGGTAACTTGACTGTGCCACAAAAAACACACTATTTGGCAATTAATAACCACAACTATTTTCAACAAGAAACAAATCAACATTGTTCACATATCATACATACACTGTCTTTTGTTTATTTCAAATTAAGAAAACATACTGAAGAAAAACTGTCATTAAGAAAGAAAGAAATCAAGTTGAAATATGTATATAAAGCAAGATTTTTTTAAACTCCACTGTTTCACAAACTTTTTTTTTTAAACCAGTCATAAAAAACCCTCAACGTCCATGAAGTCCTTTCAGAAGATATTCTGAACAAAACAAAAGCAGATAATGTTCACGCAGCCCGCCTGATGTGACATAACATTGAATAAAACTTCCAACAAGTACAAACACTCACACATACCTCTATTCACACACACACACACACACACACACACACACGTCGGTGGATCAGTGAGTCTGCTGCCAGCGCGACGGCCAGTCCCTCTCCAGCCAGCCCTGCAGCAGCCGCAGCACGTCGATGCGTTGGTAGATGCGGCACAGTTCGCTCAGCTCGCCAACGCTCTTGTGGTTGTAGCGCAGCAGGAACTCTAGCGTGGGGCTGTGCACCAGCGAACCCTGCGTCCGGTGCTCCAGCAAGGTGAGCTCGTCGTAGCTCATGCCCCAGCGGCTGGCAAAGTTCTTCCAGTTCTTCACGGTGCAGTGGTTGGGGTCCAGCTTGAGGCGCAGGGAGTCCAGTAGGTCCTTGTCTTCCATCAGGTCGCTGATCTTGGGCGCCGGCGCCAGGTAGCGACACTTCTCACATGGTCCGCCGCTCAGGTACCTCAGCTCCTGGGGGAGGTCTGGGGGGGGGGGTGAGAAAAGATAAGTTAGGTTACTATAAGTTAGATAGATTAAGTTTAATGGAGTTAAGATAAGTTCCAATATTTACATTTACATTTTACATTTAGGGCATTTAGCGGATGCTTTAGGGATAGCTAGGGTTAGATGCTAAGTACTAATAATTGCCAGGATGTACAAACATATAATAAGTGCATAAGAGGTTTTATTGGACTTATTTTATATATGTCAAGTTAGGATTGGCTCACCTGGGGAGAGTGACGTAGTGCAGATACATTCTTCACCATCCTCCACAGGCTACACAGAGGAAATAAAACATTATCTTCAGTTAGTTTAGTTTCATTAGCTCTTCCTTTATTACCTATAGCCATTTCATCAAAACACAACTGTAGTGGGCTAGGGTTAAGGTAACAAAGATAGCTTATGTGTTTGTCTTTCTTAGTCCTTTTTTGAGGCAGTGCACCGAGAAAAAAATCCTTGGATGTCTCTGTGTCTTAATTCCTTACTTGGCTAATAAACAGATAGCTATAAAACATGATGTATTGCATCTATAGGCTTCAATCCACACGATTGCTTTGTTTTTCCATCAATGCGTTACGCACAAATATATAATCCATTTCTTTCTGGATATTTCGGGGGTACGGCGACCGTGCAAGACTGACCTGCCGTATTCGATCTGCGGGAGGGGTGAGGTACCCGGGGGGCATGGAGGTGAGGTTAAAGGTCACGGCACCTAGAGAAGAGATACGAGACAACATGTGGTCATGCTCAACAACAACAGCATGGCCACCCATGTTTGTGTGTGTGTGTGTGTGTGGAAATTAAAGTGTGTCAAATTCACAAGATCTTTACTGTCCATCACCGGCTATTGTTATGACAGCAGTAGCACACATGTAACAGGACAGAGACACACGACACACAGATATCACAGATAGCCCTATAGCTAGACAAAGTAAAACAGAGATCAACTCTAATCCAGTGAGAATAGTATTGTATAGTATTGAACATGTGTATGGTGCAAGTAATGCATATGTGAGTAGATACAAATCTTTGCATTCAGAGTCTAAACATTATAAAGCTTTAGCATGCTAGTGCCAAAGAACAGGCCTTCCTGGAAGTGCAGCTAAATGTTTTCTTAAAGAGTAAGTGCACACAAGACCATACTTGCTCGTTTTCTGCCCCCTATAGGTTGGTTATTATATAGCTGTAGTTGAGACATTGTGTTTGCTATTATGTCATTGAGCAGACGGCTAGAAAGACGGCTTTAGAAAGTACATGTCATTAAGGAGCAGGTAGGGGTTATGGCATCTTGCTCAAGGACACTGCAGACATTGGGGTTCGAACGCACAACCTTTGGGGGTCAAACACCCTACCTGCTCATTAATGACCTGTACCTATGTTCACCAGGTCGCTTTGAAGAAAAGCTACAATGGGGCTTGGTACAATGGTAAATTACATAATGGTAAATGACATATAAGGGATAATATACAGCAAGCCAGTCATTATTGCGAAATAAACCCAGACAGGGTGACGCAGGACCTCCGATGTGAATGATCCCGCTTATTACATGGCTACTTACTAAAGAAATCAATAATTTGACAAAAAAATATGCAATTTTCTTCTGCTAAAAAAATAGTCTGTTATTATCTACGGTTGGAGAACTGCGTCCTGCGTCCATCTTCATAGCAGTGGTCTGCTATTCAGAAATAACAGACCTTAGAACGGAGTAATGAACCGATCAGAATCGAGCATTCAACAAAGCCGTGAAATAAATAGCTAAATTAAATGTGAATAGCCGTCTGGTCCCCTATAGGAAAGGGACACCTGGTCTTACCCTGAGGATCGGTCACTTGGACTGGGTAGTTGGCCTGGAACGACTGGGTGGGATGTGGTGGGAGGAGAAATAAAAATGTCATGAATATGAACCACATTGGCACAGTGTTGTTTCATTTATTACGGAGTAGGAAGGAAGAAAGCGTCGCACACTCCGGCTCCATACGTATTTCTGCCTTCATTTGGATGAATACATATGGAGCCAGACGCTTTCTTTCTACTTCCAGTGATCAGCACCGCACTAAACTAAACTCTTACATTTATCAATAAACATTGTTTATCTTTGAGATCAGCTCGCCTCATGATTGGTGACTGAACGGGTGGCTGTGATTCGTTGGTGCTATAATGTGCTCATGAATATTAATAACAAACGCATGCTTGTTAGTGGTTAGCCCATTTGTCAATCAAAATGTTGTTAATATTCATGAGGAATGGCCCGTATCTGCTCAAACAAGACTTGTGTAAGCAACATATGGCATGTGAAAACATTTTTGAAAAGCAGCTGAATGACAAAATACGAGTCACACACACAAGTCACATGTTCTTCCTCCAAAGAGAGAGATAAAGAGAAAGCTAATCAGAGCGGAAATGTTGGTGTTACAGCAGCAAAAAGTGGACGGAAAAAGTACGACCGAATCTGTCAATGAGTCAATATTGTCGACAGAAATTTAAAAAAAATCTAGAAATCCTTCCAGTGAGTGGAATAAGCAGCCGGATATTTATATATATACATCTATGTACGAGGAAGAGTGGTTTTATTGGTCAGGCTGTGGTTGCGGTGAGGCGGTGGGCCTGCGGCACCTGCACCTCTAACAGCAGGTACCTCCAAGGTTCAGGAGGGGACCCACACGTCTCTCGGGTGTCTGCAATGCTTTTGTTCAACATTTATACATAATCATCCCTCGGATAACGGTGTCACCTCTCGTTGACGTTATCTAGTTATTTGTGCGAACGTGACCATTAATACGACCGGCTGCTACTTGCTAGATAGCGACCTGTCGCTCTTAACAGGTGACTTTCTGCTGCAGTTGACAGGATGATGCTGACTGATAAAAGATAAAGAAAGTTAATCCCGGCGGTGCAAGAGCATGACTGGTCCACAGCACCATACCGATCACACTTTATTCTTCGATTGAGATCTGTATGCTTTTGCTTCAATTATCGTTGTCCCCTTCCCTGTTGATTTGAATACTCTGAATATATCCCTCCGCTGCGTACGGCGATCCCTCCTGCTTCGATCTCCAGGATATAGCATGGAGGCATTACTCCAAAAGGGAATCACTGACACCGACCGGTAATGTGCTGCTTTTCCACCGCCATGCGGCTGTCGGCTGTTTACAGTAGTTACTGTACTCACAAAGAAGCGCCGTTTGGCAGGCGTAGCGACACTAACTAAGGCGGGCGGGGGCGTTTGCAAAAGGTCAGTTGTGTGTGTGTGTGGGGGGGGGGGGGGGGGGGGGGGGGGGCGGGCTAGCGGTCTGCTAGCGGTCAGGGTGTCAGACTCGCAGCCAAACCCAGACGTCGGCCGCGGTCTACCGAGGCCGTGGGCCAAACCATGCTCATTAATGACATGTATCTGCAAAAGCACTGTGAGTCACTTTGGCTTTTTCCAAATGTAAAGATATTGTAAGTATAAATAAAAAGTTGGTCACTGCTGGTGTGGTGGCAAGGGGGAGTGGGGAGACAGATTGCGAGACAGAGAGAGAGAGAGACAGAGAGAGAGAGAGACAGAGACAGAGACAGAGAGACAGAGAGAGACACACACACACAGTGCTGGAGTGTGTACAGAGACGACTCCAGTGTATTTAGTGTTGCAGCAGCGGCCTGCTACAACTTGTTCCCCTGAGCCCTCCGGCCCGCGGTGCTGCGTTATGGTATGTTCTGGTTCTTGGCACTCGACTGTAAGTCTCTTTGTTCAAAAGCAGAAACAATGAGAAAGAGAGATACAGAGAGAGAAGAAACCACGGCACGGGCTTGGGTGGAGCGATTTGATGTTTAATTCTAATCTAATGATTTCCTTTTACATTGATATTTAGTTTTATAATGTGTGCTGCTGTATCTTTCTATATATGTATCTGTCTGTCTGTCTGTCCTCTCGCTATCTATCTATCTATCTGTCTGTCTGTCTGTCTGTCTGTATGTCTGTCTGTCTGTCTATCTGTCTGTCTGTCTATCTATCTATCTATAATATATCTATCTATCTATCTATCTATCTATCTATAATATATCTATATATCTATCTATCTATCTATCTATCTATCTATCTACCTATCTATAATATATCTATCTATCTATCTATCTATCTATCTATCTGTCTGTCTGTCTGTCCCTCTCTATGTATATATCTATCGATTGATCTGTCTCTCTGTCTATCTCTCTATGTATCTGTCTATCGATCATTTGATCGATCTGTCTCTCTCTCTTTCGCTGTCTCTGTCTCTCTCTGTCTCTATCTGTGTGTCTGTATCTATCTATTTATCTATCTCTATGTCAATACTAAAACTTATCATAAATTGATATTGTTGTCAATACCAAGTTTATCATATCATCATAGATGAGTTAACAACAAACCATTATTGTATTGGAAATGGTAATGGAAACTTAAACATTCCCCAATTCTTCATATCTTTTGAGTCTGAGATATATTCAATAAGGCTGCTTACGAATTCTGCCATGAAGCTGCTGGTGTCTGTATCCTCCACGGGTTCAGAAGTAGTTCGGCCTGTTAGGACACAAAAATAAAGAACACATCCTTCAGGTTTACGGTAATATATGACCGCATGGCGATACTATACGACCACTTTCACCAAAACGGTGAAATAAAGTTCTGCATCCAAAGTCTGAGAACCATAAATGCACGAATACACAATCACAATTTGTGATGTCACAGAGTAGGACAACTTGTTGGACGTGGTTCTGGGGTCAGTGAGTGAGATCCGGTGGGCCAGGCCGTCCTGATGACGCGCGCCGGGCGCAGGAGAGGCGCATGGCGAGGAAGGGAGAGGATTCACAGACGGGTTGTGAGAGTGAGACACGCGCGCAACACACAAAGGGAACCTTTTCAGCGGTAGAAATGTACCCTGGTGGACGAGGCTTCGCAACGCCTGGTCAGCCCGCGTCACTGTGGAGCCATTGTTCCCCCGGACCGAGCTAAGACCCGTCCTGACCTTTCTTGGGTTTCACGCTAGGGCCGATCGGAACGGCTCTCCTATCCCCACAGGGACGCTTCCTCGGGGTTTGGAGACACCCACGATGCGGCGGGGTGGTAGTCGGTAGACGTAGCGCCAGGCTAAGCTACCGGTTTCACAGCGGCAAGGGAGGAGACGAGGTCAGGGGCTACGCTAGACTAGCCTAGCGATGAACTCATCAACAACAAGGGGGCTAAGCTGTTGCCGTGGTTACGCGGCGTGTTGTTGAGTGGGAAGTTTCTCCTGGAACGGCCAACGCACGACACAATACTCACACTTTCCTTCGTACCACTTTTCTTCACACCTTCTCTGATCTAATTTGAAGATTAGCAAATTAAACTAAACTAAACTAAGACCACATTGGCGGCCTCATCAAAAGCCTAACCCTAACACACTTTCTGTAGGCGGCCGGATACAGCATCCATAACACTATATATATATATATATATATAGTGTTATGGATGCTGTAGTAGTATATATATATATATATATATATATATATATATATATATATATATATATATATATATATATATATATATATACTACTACTATATATATATATATATATATATATATATATATATATATATATATATATATATGAAGAGCTCTTTTCCAAAACGCATTAAACACCAAATTTAAAAAAATGAGTTTATTATGCCATTTTGCTGTGCACTGAACCTATTCACTGCTCCATCAACATTTCATGCCAAATCACTATATTTCCTTGTTTAAAATGTACTGCAAGATGCCGTTTCTAACCAAAACATGTGTGGGTCTAGGTAAAAGAATGTGTTTTCCTGAAAACTCTCAAAATGGATTCAATACGTTTTGGAAAAGAGCTCTTCATATATACTACTACTACAGCATCCATAACACTATATATATATATATATATATATATATATATATATATATATATATTACATCCATATAGACACAGAGAGAGATTCATAGACAGACAGAGAGAGAGAGAGGAAGTGTGACGTGTGAACACTTATTATTATTATTATTAGTAGTAGTAGTGGTAGTAATAGTAGTAGTAGTAGTAGTAGTAGTAGTAGTAGTAGTAGTAGTAGTAGTAGTAGTGGTAGTGGTAGTAATAGTAGTAGTAGTATAGCAGTAGTAGCACTAGTAGTATTATAGTAGTAGTAGCAATAGTAGTAGTAGTGGTAGTAGTATTAGTACTACTAGTAGTAGTGATAGTATTAGTAGTTTAGTAGTAGTAGCAGTAGTAGTAGTTGTATAGTAGTAGTACTAGTACTTGTAGGTGTATAGTACTAGTACTATTAGCAGTAGTATAGTAGTAGTAGTACTAGTACTAGTAGGCTACTACTACTACTACTAGTACTAGTAGTATAGAAGTAGTAGTAGTATAGTTCTAGTAGTATAGTAGTACTAGTAGTATTAGTACTAGTAGTAGTAGTATAGTAGTAGTAGTACTAGTAGTATAGTAGTAGACGAACTAGCACTAGTACTAGTATTTGTATTAGTAGTAGTAGTAGTAGTAGTAGTAGCAGATGACTCTAGTAGTCAGTGTTTATGTAGCTTCACTTGCCATCCATGTATGCAGGTGGCTCTACTCTTTGTGGCTGGTGTGTGCGTGTGTGTGTGCGTGAGTGTCTATAGGTGTGTGCGTGAGTGTCTATAGGTGTGTGTGCGTGTGTATAGGTGTGTGTGTGTGTGTGTGCGTGAGTGTCTATAGGTGTGTGCGTGAGTGTCTATAGGTGTGTGTGTGCGTGTGTATAGGTGTGTGTGTGTGTGTGTGCGTGAGTGTCTATAGGTGTGTGCGTGAGTGTCTATAGGTGTGTGTGTGCGTGTGTATAGGTGTGTGTGTGTGTGTGTGCGTGAGTGTCTATAGGTGTGTGTGCGTGTGTATAGGTGTGTGTGTATAGGTGTGTTTGTTTGTGTGTGCGTGCTGAAACGTACAGCGCCTCCCCCCCCCCCCCCCCCACCCCCCCCCCCCCGCCGCACGCCCGTCCACCATCTCCCCGCCGCTAAGCGCGAAGTCAGCCCTGCACATCATTATGAGCATTGTCTCCCGCTGACGGAGAATGCAGCTGGCGTGTAGCGGCACGCCGCGGCTCAGGGAGGAGGGGGAGAGACCAAACACAAACCACATCACACCGCGTCGCTCAGGGCAGTCGCTGCTCCGCGCAGGTGAACGCCGCCCCGAGTCTCTCTTTGACCACCCATGCCTCCATGGACCGCCAGGCCACCTGTACGCGCCCGCGGCGCTCGCGGCGCGCTGGCCGGCGTGTGTGTTGAGTCATGTGCTGCTTTGTAGCTTCATGCGGCGAGCGGCGGCGTTGTGATGATGAGCATCCTGACTGATGCTAGGAGTAGTAGTAGTACTAGTAGTAGTATAGTATTAGTAGTAGTACTAGTAGTAGTATAGTAGTACTTGTAGTACTAGTAGTAGTAGTAGTAGTAGTAGTATAGTAGTAGTAGTACTAGTAGTAGTAGTAGTAGTGGTAGTAGTAGTATAGTAGTAGTAGTACTAGTAGTAGTATAGTAGTAGTAGTAGTAGTACTAATAGTAGTATAGTAGTACTTGTAGTACTAGTAGTAGTAGTAATAGTATAGTAGTAGTAGTATAGTAGTAGTACTAGTAGTAGTAGTAGCAGTAGTAGTATAGTAGTAGTACTAGTAGTAGTAGTAGTAGTGGTAGTAGTAGTATAGTAGTAGTACTAGTAGTAGTAGTAGCAGTAGTAGTATAGTAGTAGTACTAGTAGTAGTAGTAGTAGTAGTGGTAGTAGTAGTAGTAGTGGTAGTATAGTAGTAGTAGTAGTACTAGTAGTAGTAGTAGTATAGTAGTAGTACTAATAGTACTACTAGTACTACTAGTAGTACTAGTAGTATAGTAGTAGTAGTAGTACTAGTAGTATAGTAGTAGTAGTAGTAGTAGTAGAGTAGTACTACTACTACTACTAGTAGTAGTAGTAGTAGTAGTAGTATAGTAGTAGTAGTAGTAGTATAGTAGTAGTAGTAG
>JAOPHQ010005244.1:27500-48223 GCA_030340625.1 Merluccius polli
CACATGCTGGACTGTACATCACGCATGTGTAGCCCTCCGGCTGCTCCTGCAATTCTGGCTTCACCTCCCAATCATCGCCCAGCTGACTGTCAAAAGATTGCTGGGATAACCGCTAATATACATATTCAATATACATAACATGCCAAATTCATCCGCCAACCTGAAAGCCTTTTGAAATTTGCGGTTCTTCTGGAGCTTTTGGAGCCGTGCCACCTTGCCATCGCCCTTGAAGGCGCTGGTCCAGTCCTCACCCCTGAAGACACGGTGCTGCAGTACGGCTGCCCAAGAGAGGAGGCCGGCTCCGTGACATTGACCGGCTGGCGGTGCAGGCACCAGTGTCAAGGTAGATGACCGAGGTCGATGGCGTCAGCGTGATGCAGGAGGATGAAGACGATGTCGGTATCCGGGGTCCTCACGTCATGATGCAGGGAGAGCACAACCCGGCTGTCTGTCTCCTCCTGGTCTGACTGGAGGGCTGGATCTCAGGGTGGCCTCAACCTGAAATGGCACAAAACACCCCAATGCATGGTAGCGTATATTCTTGGCAAACAATCTGCTAACACAAGACTTCATTGAAGTTTCCTAGGTGTGGATCAATTGACGTACTTCTCCAGCTGATGACATTAGCTGATGAGCCGTTTCCTCCATGATGAGAACAGCTGTCTTGCACTTCACCAGCCAGGATGCTGCCCCCACCCCCCCCCCCCCCCCCTTACTCCCCCAGACCTGGAGCATCAACTGGCAGAGCTGCTGCTTGTTCTCCCCTCCTCCTCCTCCTCCTACTACTACTACTATTATACTACTACTACTACTCATCATCATCATCATCATCATCATCATCATCATCATCATACTACTTTTATTTGTGGATACAACTACTACGACTAATAATGTTGATGATTTGTGTATTTGTTTATTTAAAGGATCCGCATTATTTATTATGATGATATTATGGTAATAATAGTAATAGTTATAATAATAACAATAATAGTAATAATACTATAATAATATTAATAATAAGAATAATAAATATAATAATAGAAAATAAAATATTAAAGTAAAAGTAACATACTAAATATAGAAACATTTCCATAAAATATACATATGACACAAATTGTCTTTTTAGGGCCATGGATTATGATCTCAAACATTTCCAGGTAACTGTAACAAAACCAGACCACCACCACCCATCACCTCCCACCCAAGTTCACCTCCCTCATTTCCAGTCACCCACCACCTCCATGGAACTACCAGCCCAGACCCGCCCCCAGGCCCCCCTCCAGGCCCGCCTCCAGGCCCCCCTCCAGGCCCGCCCCCAGGCCCGCCTCCACGGGACCGAGGAGGAGACCGAGGTGAGCAGCGATGGAGCTGAGGAGCCCCCTAGCGGCCAGGGCCGGACCCAGAGCCGGTACCGACACCTGCTCTCTGGACGTCTCTCCGACCCAGAGCCGGTACCGACACCTGCTCTCTGGACCTGGACCCAGACACAGAGAACCTGGACCCAGACACAGAGAACTGAGGACATTTATGAATGAACACATTCAAAGTACATGTTTATATAGGCTGTACTTCATCATGAATACATAGACCCACAGCTGTTTTGTCAGTTTGTCCCAATTGCACGTTCTAAAAAAAAAAGGATGTTAAAAATAATATATATTTTTTTAACCCCCTGGATTTGTTGAATAGGTGAAGTAGCAGAGGTATCAAAGAAGAAGAAAGTATTCAACTCATATCTTTAAAGTCATGTGAATCTGAACGTTTGTACAGAACTAATCAATTATTTTAAATTATTATTATTATCATCATTATTATTATTAAAAGAAAAACATTTGTAATTATGCCTATTTCGGTATTAGGAAACACATTAGAATGAACACACATTTATGACATATTTACGCATTTATTGAATTAATTAATTAATTAATTACCTTTGAAGTTTATTTTAAATAATTGCCGGTTCAATTAAGCAAAAATAACAAAAACAAAATGATGCCCATTTCGGTATTAGGAAACACATTAGAACGAACACACATTTTACAGACATATTTATTTATTACCTTTATTATTACCTTTATTATTATTTATTACGTTTATTTTAAATAATTGCCGTTTCAATTAAGCAAAAAAAACCCCAACAACAACAAAAAAACAAACAAAACAAAACAAAAAAGAAAAAGCCCTTCCCAGTCGCAACCG
Organism: Merluccius polli; assembly: GCA_030340625.1. NCBI lineage: Eukaryota > Metazoa > Chordata > Actinopteri > Gadiformes > Merlucciidae > Merluccius > Merluccius polli. The sequence goes on from JAOPHQ010005244.1 coordinate 29,700, forward strand.
CTACGTCATGACGCAAGCGCGCACGTCCGACCAATCAGCGGCCGAGCGGCCCGAGCAGCAGGGAAGCAGCAGCAGCAAGCAGCAGCGGCAGCAGCAGATGATATGGCAGCTTTGTGAGCGACCAGGTGGAACTGGCTTTGTTTGAAACAACATCACACCGTACTCTCCTCCTCGCCACCATCATCATGGACACCTCGCTGTCACTGTAGTGGAGGAGGTGGAGGTAGGAGGGTGGAGGTAGCAGGGTGAAGATGATCTACCTGATCCTGATATCCGCCATCTCCGGGGCGGTCGTCACGCTGCTGGTGGAGCTGCTGCTGCTGTACCGCCGCAGCCCCGAACCCGCGGCCCGGACGGCGCAGTACGTGCGGGTCTCCCCGGGACCCGCACTGAGGGACTACCTCGCTGGCGGGGGCCACCATGTCGACGCGTCCGCTCCGACCCAGCAGGCGGACCCGGCGGCGGCGGTGGCGGCGTCGGCGGCGGCGGCGGGGACTCCCGCCGCCGCCGCCGACGCCGCCGCCACCGCCGCTGGACCTCCTCCTCCTCCACCTCCCCCGCAAGACCCCTATGGACCCCCCCTGGACGACACCGCGTCCTCGTCCAACAAGCCGGAGACGTGTCACTTCCTCAACGCCATCTTCCACTTCCTGTTCCGCGAGCTGCGCGACACCGCCGCCGTGCGCCACTGGCTCACGCGCAAGATCAAGGTGGAGTTCGAGGAGCTGCTGCAGACCCGCACCGCGGGGCGGCTCCTGGAGGGGCTCAGCCTGCGGGACCTGTCGCTGGGCCGCTCGCTGCCCGTGTTCCGCGCCGCGCGGCTCCTGGGGCCGCCCGCGCGGCTGGACGCGGACGGCGCGCCCGACGAGCTCAACTTCGAGGTGGACCTGGAGTACGGCGGCGGCTTCCACCTGGCCGTGGACGTGGAGCTCGTGTTCGGCAAGTCGGCCTACCTGTACGTGAAGATGGCGCGCGTGGCCGGCCGGCTGCGGCTGCAGTTCACGCGCACGCCCTTCTCGCACTGGTCCTTCGCCTTCCTGGAGGACCCGCTGGTGGACTTCGAGGTGCGCTCGCAGTTCGAGGGGCGCCCGCTGCCCCAGCTCACCTCCATCATCGTCAACCAGCTGAAGAGGGTCATCAAGAAGAAGCACACGCTGCCCAACTACAAGATCAGGTGAAGTGAAAGTTGTGTGTGTGTGTGTGTGTGTGTGAGGGAGACACACACACACTAATTGGACACTAATTGGACATACTCAATTAGTGTCCAATTATAGGCCCCCCAGTGTGCCATTTTTGTCCAAAGGTCGCCGTCAGCTGTCAAAAAGCTTTTTCCAGGTGCAGCCCCTGAACCCGGCGGGTTGTTCAGGAGCTCATTTCAATTTCCTTGAGGGAGTCATCCCAAAGGGATCAACAAAGGGAAGTCTAAGTCTAAGGTGCACCCATCCCAGTCGCCATCATCATCATCATCATTATCATCAGCATCATCATCAGTATGGTGGCGCTTCATTTGACAGTACATCCCCCCCCCCCCCCCCCCTCTTCGCAGTGCGCTCCAGGGGGAGTTGTGTTGTTACTGTAGTACAGTAGTGTGTGGGGGGGGGGGGGGGGGGGGGTCAAACGGTGCAGAGTTGCGCCACTCTTTGGAGGAGTCTATAAATAAGACCGGCAAGGACACACAGCAGCACAGCAAGCCGGCGTCGCTGACGACGGTTGACACGCGGATAGATATGGCCGCACTTTGTTGTTGTTATTATTATTATTGTATAACCTGTTGCGCTCTCGAACCTTAACCCCTAACCCAAACCGCGCATGTTGATGGTCCGGATCCTGTAACCCGGGGCAACCGGTGGGGCTCAACTCGCCGCCCAGTTTTTCCAGATCCGGGCAGGCCTTGAGCGGGCTTCTTGAGCTCGGTCCAGTAATGGCTGCCAGTGGGCTGGGTATCCATGGCAACCGGGATGTTAGCACGGGCGACGCCGTCTCCTTCCTGGAGCCGACATCCAAGGAGCTGAGCCAATCCCAACTTAGCCTCAGTGGGTTATGTATTAGCTGTGTTGTGTTTTTTTGAGCTAACCCACACTTCCCTTTGTGTTGTGTTGGTTCGGTTTGTATGGGTTTCTGCTGTCAGTTGTGTTATTTAACAACAACCCATCCCACGCATGGTGGATATCTCGGTCTGAGATTCACAAGGACTCCTCGGATATTTCTGGTACCGGTCCAAGATGCATGATGAGTCTCACGGATCTGCTCCACAATGAGTGTGTGGGTTTGTTGTTCATCTCGGCGTGTGGGTTTGTTGTTCATCTCGGCGTGTGGGTTTGTTGTTCATCTCGGCGTGTGGGTTTGTTGTTCATCTCGGCGTGTGGGTTTGTTGTTCATCTCGGCGTGTGGGTTTGCGTGAACGCAATTCGATGCGCTCGACAATTGGGTTTCTGTTGTCGTGTTGTGTCGATTCTCAAAACGACAGCGTGGCTATTCATAAAACGAATGTATGACTGGACAGGAGAGTCGTGTGTTGTGATGGTGAAGGACCTCTGTGTGTTTGAGGAGTACTGACTAAACCTCAGGATTGTCGTTCTGTTCTCCAAATATTTGTTGATTGTCAGAACGGGTTTGATTGGAAAGATTTGTTTGTTTGTGGAGTTGTTGAAGTAAGTTAAACGCTGATCTTCACCCCATGCAGACTCGGAGGGATCTGTTGACATGTTTACCTGGCCCCGCCTTTAGGTTGACTAGTAGGCCGTTGACGGGGGAACACGCCTGTTGCTAGGCGAGCGTTGTCAGGGGGGTTTCACCGCGACGACGGGGGAACCCCCCAAGGCTCATCATCACGTGTCCTTTGCTTTCAGTCGGTCCAATAATGTTTACCGTCTGCTCTATACTTAGTCTATGTACTACTAATTATGAGGATTGATTGGAGAAATTAGAATAAATGATTTTTCTGTTGGTTTTGACACATTGACCGTTTGACTGATGGATCGTTTCAACACGAGTAGAAAGGGATTTTAAAGTAAAATGCAAAGTAGAAACTAGTATTTCACACATAAATAAATAATGCTAATGCAGGGAAAAAAACCGCCCCATGAATCAACACCATAAGAACAGCCTTTCACAATTATTCAAATTGTATCACACTTGGCAACATTCACAGTAGCAGTGCTATATTTATATTTAGCTGTACGCTTTTGTCCAAATGTATGCTCTCAATAAAATGAGTGCATACATTCTTGGCATACAGACTGGCCCCAGTGGGAATCGAACCCCTGACCCTGGCAGGGTTAGTGCCTTGCTCTACCTGTTCACAGACGTATAAACGGCCCAGCTCTACTTCCAGTGCAGAGAAAACGCATTCTGACCCCTAAATAGGTTTGAAAAGAGGACACGTCACTCGAGGTCATCGAGGAGGAGAGAGTGTGAGTGCGTTGAGAAGAAAGTTGACTTCCTCTTGCGCCCACTTCCTGATTATTATTTCCTTGGAGCACATGAGCAGTGAGCGTCGGTCTTATCTTAACGTTGTATCTTTGTTTTTTTTCCTCCCTCTCTTCCTTCCTGATTTTGTCGAGTCTGCTTCATAACACGATAACGGAGCAGAGAGGTCTCTGCATCCGCCTCCATCTTGTCTACGTATTACGTGCCTCTATTGCTTTTAATTCTTTATACTAACATATTCCTTAATTTTGCACAAATACAAAGTTTTTATTTGTGCATGTTAAAGCACATTGTAAACTTTGTTAAGGTGCTATGTGGATGTGCAGTAGCCGCTTGCTCACCACTTGCTCACCACTTGCTCCTCCATCGACATTGTGCTGAAGCAGATCCTACACTGACCTTTGACCCCGGATACCTAAACCTGTGGCGTCTGTGTCTTGTTGCGTCTCCTTGACCTTATTCTACTTTGCTTGTTTGCTAATCCGTTGTCAAACAGCAGGCGATGAAACACGCATACTTTAACGAGCCAAGTTGTTTTTATTGTCTCGTAAGAAAAGAAACGACGCTTTTTTTTAATAGGCGGGTTAAAAATACCCACCAAACAGTCTGCAAACGGTCGGTTTGTTCATCATCACACACAGGTTCATAACAAGGCTACACGCATCGATCGCAGAGCCGTAATTCCCTGCAAGATTATAAACTCCGAGATAATTTTAGCTCCACTAAAAAGACGTCTTTACAATGGGATGAAAGACACAGAATCCGCACACATGCATTTCAGGACACCTCAACCATGCAACCACACTGGGAGTCTGCTATCGGGTCTTTGTCCTTCCCACAAAGTCTCCCGTTTCAGTGGGAATTCTTCCAGACCGCAGCAGTCGCGGCTCTATAATGGACACAGAAAAAAAACAACAACCCCAGTCTGCGGTATCCACTTTCACTGTGTCTCGCGACGTCGGACAGACGGGGCTGATAAGCGTTTCCCTGAAATATCTCTCGCCAAAATCAAAACGCAGAGACCCGACCCGAGAGACTGCTAATGTTGGCTATCTCCATGATTTTAATGTTGTTATTTGGTGTTCTTGTGTGGGCCCTGAAAGTCTCTCTCTCTCTCTCTCTCTCTCTCTCTCTCTCTCTCTCTCTCTCTCTCTCTCTCTCTCTCTCTCTCTCTCTCTCTCTCTCTCTCTCTCTCTCTCTCTCTCTCTCTCTCTCTCTCTCTCTCTACGAAGAGACGATGTGTAGAGACGGCTTGCTGTTGGATATTTCCAACCCCGTTAAAGGTGATGCTGTTGTTGTGGACAGGAAGGCCGGGAGGTCCCATACCAAAAAAATAGGGGGGGGGAATCGCCGTGGTGACTTCGTTACAGAGGATGTTTTCCACGGCAACTTCAAGCTAATCTCACAAGTTTAAACCTAATAGGATTAGATTTAGATTCGATGTTATTGTCTTTGCACAAGTCCGACAAAACCTGATCTCTGCATGTAACGCTTCACGAGGATGATGATGATTTAAAAAACCAAAATGGACATTACGATGTCAGCAAGACAATGAGGATTATGATGATGGCATAATAAAAACACGTTTTGTCATAGTACGGAACGGTCGAGCAAAAATAATCTAATCACGGCTGAACGGCCTCCGTGACAGTCGGCCCAAACCGCTTCCCGAGGTGAAAACGCTGCGTTTACAGTGCAGCTGTTTCCCCACCAACGCCTCCCCTCAGCCCGGAGACAAACTGCTGTGACAGCACGGCCCCCAATTTAGCACCGGCGCCCCCAATTACCCCGCACATTGACCCATACATCAGGCCGCCGCGCACCCAGCCGCGCCGCTGACCCACACTGCGGCTCCTCTCCCTGGAAAGGCTCCCAGAGGAGGGAGGGCCCTGGGCTGGATGATGGACCGCAGGCCGAGGGTTTCTGCTGCTGCCGCCGCCGCCGCTTCGGTCACATGCGCACTCCACACGTCGATCTTTAGTGGGGTTTATTTGTACAGGGATCAATGCGGACGCTTGCATGGACGACACGTAATACAATTTGTCGGTCCCTCCCTGCTGAATGAGAGCTGGAAAAACTGAACAAATAAGCAAAAACTGAAAAAGTACCAGAGAGAGCAGCCATCCACGGCGCCATCTAGCTTAGATGTGTTTTTTCTTATCTTTTTGTTGGTTTTGACACATTGAACATCTAACTAATGTGTCGTTTCAACACTAGTAGAAAGGTATTTAAAATAAAATGCAAAGTGGAAACTAGTATTTACATAAAATAAATAATGGTAGTGCAGGAACAGCCCGATGAATCAACACCATACAAACAGCCTTTCAGATCATGAAACATTATTCAAATTGTATCACACTAACCAACATTCACAGTAGCAGTGCTATATTTATATCTAGGTGTGTACGCTTTTGTCCAAATGTATGCTCTCAATATGAAATATATATGAAATATGAAATACAAAATGAGTGCATACATTCTTGGCATACAGACTGGCCCCAGTGGGAATCGAACCCCTGACCCTGGCAGGGTTAGTGCCTTGCTCTACCTGTTCACAGACGTATAAACTGCCCAGCTCTACTTTCAGTGCAGAGAAAACGCATTCTGACCCCTAAATATGTTTGAACAGATAGACACGTCACACAAGGTCAAAGTACAGGAGAGGGGAAGAGAGCAAAATAAAAGCACCAGAGCGCACCGCACCGAGGCGGCGACCCACGGCACCATCTTGCTGAGATATGTCTGTCTTTATTTGTGTGCTGCATTGCATTAAAGTACTTGTAGCTTACGCCAACATTTGCAATACCCGTCCCTAGATGGGTTTTTTTCTTACCATGGTTTAATAAATAATAATAACAGCTGAATAGACATTAAAAAGAAAAAGAAATGACGTGCCGTCCACGCGACAAGCTTTGCGTCTCAGTTTCCATGAAAACCTGACACCCGCCTGAACTATAGGGGATGAAGTTTCCTGGTATTGACACGCCGTCGCTAATTCCTTGGGAGTCGGGCTTTTGTTGTTCTGTGTGATCACAAGCCGTGTGTGGTTGTCATGCATTCAGGGACGGCTGTGAAACGTGTGTCCAGTCATATTGAAACAAAGATCAGCTTGTTTGGCACAGACTAGGGCTGAGCGATTTGGGAAAATAATCTTTTTTTTGCCAATATTGCGATTGCGATTTAGTATGCGATTTATTTATTTTTAAGTTCCTTCTGTATTATTCACTAAACACAAGCAAGTCATTCTATATTATGACCAACACAACATTGGATACAGTCAACATATAAACGGCCAGCCCTACGTACGTCGTGTTACGATGAACTTAGACGAATTGATGCATGAATTGATATGGATAACATATCTTTATTTAACTGTTGCATTGTAAAAAGAAAAACCTTCAATCACAGTATAATGTTAACCTTGTAAACGATATAAAAAAACAAATCTGTGGCTCTACCACACAATATTTAGATCGCTCAAAGTCATCTAAAAATGTAATATATAAACATGTGGATTGCACTTTTTAATATTTCATATAAATATTAAATCAATATTTATATTAAATATTTAGATCTTGCTGATCTCCAGTCAGTCACAGTAACAAACCACACAGGCAGACATGGAGGTAAGCAGTCTGAAGACGAGGGCAAAGCGTTCATTGATGAAATGCAGTCAGACTGGTTCTGCTGTACGGCACCACATGCCTGGTAGGAGTGAAAAACTCTCACTCACATGTCACATATGGTGGCCTTGTGCGTACGTGAACCCCACCTGGCCAGGTGTTTCCACCCTTTGACTGGTTAGATTGTGTGAAACAACTTTTTTAATGTTTTTATCGCAGCCTTCGCGATTTGAAAATAGCGTTCGATCATATTGCGACGTCAGTTTAAATTCGATGAATCGTTCAGCCCCAGCACAGACCCTCAGGAACAACCGCACATTTCTTCAAAATAAGAGCTCCCTGCCAGTGGCGTGGTGACAGTATTCACAACTCTGACAATACTCATGCTGGGGTTGAACTGCAGTTACTGCGTCATCTAGTAGTGGGGCTGTTAAACTCCTTAAGTATTGCGCTTCGATATTACTTTTTTGTTGCAATTTTTGTTTACTTTTTTAACACTAGACCATGTAGAAAAAGAAAACGTTGAGTCATACATTTCTAGAGATTGTATATCATGAGGCATATTTCCAAAAACACTGCAATCACATGTCAGTCAGTCTTTCTAACTTTTATTTCAGCAGCATCATTGCTACACTGGGAGGGTTCAAGGGAGGGTTACATGCTACTGTTGATGTAGTGTACTTCCTGTATGCATTTAATGTGAAAACAATAAACAAAAAAAGATATGTATAAAACAAATCTAGTAGTGGGGGTGTTTGAGATTAGAATACAGCTCTCGTATTACATATTGGTAATACTGTATTAGCGTTTTCTAGCCGTTTAATGTATACAGTATGAATTGCCTTTTTTTGGCATCTCAACTCGTGAAGTCAGCTCATAATTATAACTCCTATAATATATTCCTGCGCCGCCGATCAATAGTTTGTATTTAATCGCGTCGTTGCGAGCTTTCATTCTGCAGATCCCCAACTCTGATGCCGGGCTCCTCGCTGTGCGGGTGATGTAATGCTGATTATGTACAAAGTCAGCCAGGGATCACATGACCCAGCAGCGCTGACCAGGCCGCTGCTACCGAGGCGGGACAGATGGTGTGTGTGTGTGTGTGTGTGTGTGTGTGTGTGTGTGTGTGTGTGTGTGTGTGTGTGTGTGTGTGTGTGTGTGTGTGTGTGTGTGTGTGTGTGTGTGTGTGTGTGTGTGTGTATCAGCCAAAGATTATCCAGATTTTTACCACACAGAAGTATCCGAGCCATTATGTATATACAAATCTAATATCCAATAGTCAGAAAATATGGGGGGGGGGGGGGGGGCTTTTACTGCAAAGACCCCAAATCCTCACCAACGCAAAGACACACCTACACGCCCCTTTTGCCGGTCGATGACTTAGGTCAAAGACTTGCTGAGCAACACTTCCCCTTCTCTGTGCGGGTTCAGGGCAAGTAATCGCCGATTGTTGTTTCGTTTTGTTTTCCGACAGCCGGACGCGACAATAAAATTAATGCATCTGGCGAAATCCCAAAACACTGTATTTTCAGTTGGTTTGCGATGCACCAACCGCTTCTCAGCGGTGCATTTGAATGGTATTCACATGGCGGACTGTGGGTTCATGTACATTTGTGGTTGAAAAAGGTGACTGCCTCCTCCTTGTGTCAGTGTGAGTATAAATGCAGGCCGCTCTGCAAAGGGCTGTGTTGTGTGTTTGAGTCCTGATGCGGACCTTTTTGTGAACGCGGCGTCCGCAGAAGTGTGAGATCAGCTTAGGGCAACTGATAGCGGAAAGAGTCAACTTTCTCACACACACACACATACACACACACACACACATACACATATCTGGTGTCCAGGGTGTTGTCTGTTACATAAGGGCTTGACATCTGCTGACCCTCCCCTCGAAAGTCCAATGGTTGATCTTTTCAACACGATGCTTCTTGTGTCATTTCAGGAAATGTTTTTTTTGTTTTGCGGTGTTAATGACAATAGTCACATGCACATAAAAACCAAATCCAGAACCCAACACAGATCTGTAACAGTTTTTGTCTATCCATCTCTTTATGGTGTAAATAAAATGCAGTTTGCAAACAAGGAACTTAACTCCACTGTTTTCTCTGGCATTTAAACTTCAATATAAATGTCCATGAAGGTTTAAAGGGGCGTGGCACTCAAATGTCATGGCCAATGTCATTTTTCTTTTGAATAATAAAAAGCTTTTAAGTTTCCCTCTGCTATTGCTACATCCATCCCAAGGCCTGCTTGGTTTTAAAACGCTTGGTTTCAAACGTCCAGTATTAAAACGTTTAGTTTGTCCCGTCGCCCTTCAGCCGCTCTGTGCTCTACATGCAGTCATTAGGATTAGCGTTTGAAACATTAGTCTGTGTTTCTGTGCCAGGTCCCCCCACAACGTTTAATCCTCTCCCTCCGACTCTTGCGTGATTAAACTGGGATTCAACCCATCTTCCATAGATGGGGCAAAAGAAACAGAAATCTGGGAAAATCAGGAAGAATTAATAAATAAATGCATACGTGTGGTTTTTTTTTCACTTTAGGTTATATATCACCGTTAATCGTTCTAGTTTAATAGTATAGTCCTCTTGGTATGAACGACCAAATGATAGTCCACCGAGTTTCAGTTGATTTTTTTTTTAACAAATGTGTGTGACCTGTACAGATGTTTTTTTCGTTTTAAGCCCCGTGAGCAGGCTTACTGAGCAGTTAGCGGTCGATCCATCATATCTCACTCTGACTCCATTACAATTATGTTTTGGTCCACTGACATAAGGCTGTTCCTCCTCCTTTCCTTCGGTCGCCTCCCGTCTCAAACCCCACAAGTTTTGACCAAGTAGAGGGAAGATGTAGTTCATGGTGACAAGGGCCTCTCACAGTGACCTTTGTAAGGCGAGGCTACTTAAAATGGGGGCTGTTTTATATTTTTACTTCTATTTTCATCTTTTTTCTATTCTTTCCTCTTTTTTTTGACACAGTCAAACTGTGACAGAAACCATTTCTCTCGAAGGATAATTAAAGTCCTCTGAATCTGAAATGTAATGTTTTTTTTATGTATTTTTTGGTACAAATATAGTACAATGTCAGTTTGACTGCTTAGCCAACAAACCGCTTGAGGAAAAAAAAGGGAAAAGAGACGTTCTCTCTTTTATCTCTTTTGACTCTTGTCTTGTATGTGCAAGCAAGTCTCTTTCAGAAGTGTAGACAAAGGGGCCGGGGGGGCGGAGCTTATCTCATCACAATGTTGTGATTAGACAATCAGATACCCTCCCACAGAGGACTGTCTGGCACTTTGTCTACCGAGACCTCAACAATCTCAATAGTAAAGCCCCTGCGTTTTCACATCAGGGACCCGGACTCGGGCCCCGGATCCGAGTGCACTTGACACCCAAAGTCCAGTTTGTGTGATTTGTGTGTGAACGGCGTGTACCCGTACCCGGCCACGGATCAGCGAACCGTGGCCGGGTCCACTTGAAAAGGTGGTCTGGAGTACGGTTCATGTCTACTCCAGTACGGGTCACATCAGGTGTGAAAGCGACGGCACCAAAACACGGAAGTGCACTGAGCAGCATCTTATCCTCTGAACTGCACTGATAAAGTAGGAAGGCAGGCGAGATGGTCGTTCTTGACATCGTCTCAAAATCAATAAGACTAGGTATAGTGCAAAGGTCGTCTCCATTGTCTGGGCTTGGGATCTTGCGATTGGCGCGCTTTTCTACACTGGAGCGACCAACATAAACAACATGTTGCTTAGTTGACAACGCAAGTGTACTCTTCTTCTTCTTCTTCTTCTTCTTCTTCTTCTTCTTCTGTTTATTGGCGGATCGCAAACCAACCAGGTGCATACCGCCACACATGCTGTATCATGGTGTGTAGATACACAAGTGTACTCGCAAGGATGCGGTAACGACATTACTAATGTGAAAGCCGAGCAGCGGGGGAGTGGAGGGGATGTTGGGGGGGGGGGGGGGGGGGGCAATCATAATCATTCGATACCCGCCCTAAGCCTTCACACGGTTCTGTCCGTGCTTTTAACCCCCGCGGTTTGAGTAAACGGGTACGGTAACAGAATACACCTTTTGTAAAACCCCCCCCCGCATTCAGGTTCTGTAATGCACACATTATCCTCCCCATTGTTTGAAAGGTGAAGCGGTGCCGTGTTGTGACCAGGTTGTTACCGGTCACTTAAACGCCAGGCGTTGGGAAGGACAGTAAGTAAGGTATCGTATGGTGTGAGGATAGGGGGGGGGGGCGAGGCCTGGGGGGGAACGCTACAGACACGCAGGCCAAAGCGCAGGCCAGGGCGAAAAAGGCATCCCGGAGGAGGAGGCGTCTCATCAATTTTTAATGGGGGCTCCTCCGGCCCTGGCGAAGAGCAGCGTCTGTGGGAACGCGATCCGCTCCCGTCTGCACGCTTGTTCTGCGGAGGGGGGACAAAATGCAAGCTTGTTTTCCAATTAAGAAGACCTCGATGTCAAGCGGCGCCTAATGCTTACCAACTACCTTGGCGTCTGGGCGTTGGCAGCACCACAAGCACGCGTTGGCGTTTACCTTCAGCAAAACTCTTCAACGCTAACCGGTTAGCCACAAAAGCTCAAATGATGCGTCGTCGATCCCTCATCCAGATACATTTATATACAATCATACACACTTTATAGGGTTAAATGTGTCCGTGGGTGTTAAACTTTTTAATTGAACTGAGTTGCGCTTCACATGTTGTTCCGGTGTTGTCTTTCTGAAGGGACAGTTTTATGACACAAATGACAAATGATGGGTGGCGTTGGGATGCAGTCGGTCGGTATGCCGCTCCTGCAGCTGTCTGCGTCTCCTTTGTTTGTGTAACTCACAGCTATGCAGGTTAGGCTAGGTGTGTTTCCACCCCACATAGTTGGCCTAGAACTGGGAATTTTTGTTTGCACTTCTATCGCAGGGCAACGTCGACGAAGGCTAATATCTGGTGGCCCAGAAGATCAGTACCTCTTTTATCTCCTCTGGTCACAAGACGTCCTTTCTCTCTCTCCACCCCCCCCACAACGAGCGTGGTTTCAGTGCTGCGCCGCGCCAGAAACAAGGAGACGATTGTGTGAGGCATGTGAGGGGGTCAGCGGGGTAAAGTTGGGTGTTATCTGCAAAAGCGGCGATACCGGGAGTAAAAGCATAAGGGGGGAGTTTTACCCTGGGAACAGGCGGAAACATTTATTCTTATTTCACGGTGATTGACAATACTCATTGTACCGTAATCATACTTTCAGTTCCATTATCATAACGGGAATAATAACCGTTCTGTCTTTTGCTTTGTTTGCTTTTGTTCAAGACGATTCTCAACCCTCACCATTAGGGACACAATGGCTCCCTTTCACATTTTGGCAATAAGCAGCAATCACTTTCTGGAACACTTCATACACCTCTGACCTAAACTGCGAATATCACACAGATAAGTGCAACGCAAATAAAGCCGGTGTACCTAATGAGCTCCCACGGTACGCCGGCAGGTACAGCAGCCTGCTCTCATCACCCAGCAGTGCTTCAAGCTCCAACCTGATTTAATCCCTATTGCTCCTACAGCGAAGGCCCGGCTGTGTCTTTTGAAGTCAAAGTCAACATACTGTTCCCGTGTCCCCGTTGGCGTTCACCTTTGTTGCATTGAATGCAACTGAAATGTATTCATCCCTTTTTTTTGATGTCATTGAGGATTAACTGGCATTTCACGCACGTCCAAGCTTGGCAGGATAGTGAGGTTCCAGGTAGCCAGTGTCCCTTGCCTCCAAACTTGCCAAATGTGTTAAAATCGACGTAATTTTACCTCTTGTACCAAGAGCCTTGAAACTCAGTGAGTAGCTAGTAAACAGACACTGAAACCTGCTTGACGCGACGCTAACGTGCGTGCAAGGCTGACGAGTGACTGTATTGAAAAGGTCGGGTTGGAAGAAGTACACAGGGTGTGTGTGTGTGTGTGTGTTTACTCGACAATGGGGTAATTGGCAGGTTTGTGGCCTTGGAGAATGTGTGTGTGCTTTGGTAGCAGAACACATGACATCTGTCTCCGCCGCCGCCTCGCCGCAACGTCTCGGCACTCCTGTCCCTCCAAAACCGTCTCGTGTCAGTGAATTTCCCCCCTTGATCTCGCTGATCCGACGAGGCTTGAAGGGATATCTGAAGCATATTTTTGGTTTTTTGTATTAGATTCACGAGACTGCAAGTAAGGTTTTCTCCACATACCACGGCCATAACGGCGTCATGGCGTCGAGTACTCATTCTGTGATGCTACTCTGGACCCGGTCTTCGAGTAGTCTGGTCTGTTATGGTCTGGACTGGGGTTTCACAGCCCTGTGTTGGGCTAATGGCTCACAGACCCACTGCAACACAACACTGCTACACACAACACAATTGTATTGGTTCATATTTGGACCAAGCTTGTATATAGTATATATAGTATATATGGGTTTTACAGGTGTTTGGTTGCTCTTAAACTTCTGTAACTTTTGACACCATGCTATCAAATGAACATCGATGAACAAAAGGGATTGTTGTAGTGGACAAATAAGCAGGTTTGGGCTCTTGTTTAGGTTAGGTTTGCCAAATCTTTACCTGCCCAGGGACTACAGGCGGAAATTGGCAATACTTGCTATAACCTGGCTCAAAGCATCTCTTCTTGTCTTACAAGATTAATATTTTTTTTTTTGTGCATTGTCCCTGTTTAAATAAACAAATTCAAAAAATCTGCCAGCCACTTGCATGACCAGTGTTTGGCTGGTGCTAATTGTGTGCCCTGCTAGCGTTAGCCTTACCTGACCTCCTTTCCACTCTTCCCCCTCCAGATATAAGCCCTTCTTCCCGTTCCAAGTCCAGCCGCCCTTCGTCCCGTCCTGCGATGCAGACCTGTCAGTCCAGGACAACGCGCTGGTGGAGGGCCGGCTCAGGGTCTCCCTGATCGAATGTAGCAGGTAAACACACCGACCTCTGACCTTATCAACTTTAACCTTCTCTTCTAACTTTAACTTTAGCGCCGCCAGGCCAGAGGAAAGAGTTAATCATCGCAGCATGAAAACATTGGGAAATGTACAGAATATTTTCTATATCTGCTTAGGAAGTACATTATGGTTTGTCATTCAAGGTTCAAGATGTTTTATTCTTGTTGTACAAGTACACTCAGACCCTCAGAGTAACCCTTGGAGTAATCCTTAACCCTTAACCCTTAGAGTAACCCTCGGCATAACCCTTAACCCTCAGAGTAAACCTTGACCCTCAGAGTAAACCTTGGAGTAACCCTTAAACCCTCAGAGTAACCAAATTCACAAAACAAAACAACAAAACATAACAAATTAGAAAAAATAACAAAATTAGAAAGATCAGGCAGGGCTACTGCCAGGCTGTCTCTGATGGTCTATCCATCCTTGCCAGCCTAAACACACACACACACACACACACACACACACACACACACACACACACACACACACACACACACACACACACAGAGATGGGTACAGTCCATCACACACACACTTCCTGTCTTTTATATGGTTAGCTCATTAAAATTTAAACATGCCTGGTTTGGACAAATCCACTACTGACTCTCGTGTGTGTGTGTGTGTGTGTGTGTGTGTGTGTGTGTGTGTGTGTGTGTGTGTGTGTGTGTGTGTGTGTGTGTGTGTGTGTGTGTGTGTGTGTGTGTGTGTGTGTGTGTGTGTGTGTGTGTGTTCCACAAATGGACCAAATGGTTTTCAGTGGAAATACATTAAATATGTATTCTCCCTGGGTCCCTATCTGACTGTCTTACAGACTGACTGTCTTACAGGCTGACTGTTTGACTGTCTTACCGACTGACTTTCTTGTATAAAACCAGTAGCCAGAGATCTCTTCTCACTTCCTGTAGTGAATAAAACATGCAAAAAACGATGGCACAAAAATGATTACATATTTATTAATACAATGAATATAATGCAATCTATAACAAAAATGCAGGTAATAAAAATGAGTACTGCCAACAGCACACTCTCTGAAATAATAAATGGTTTGGCTATCGCTACTCTCTCATCCACTCCACACGCCTAATGATGGAGAAACAGAGCATTTCTCGAAAGCTACGACAGGGTTTTGTGATTTATTTATGAATGGCCATTAATCAATTTATCAATTAAGGGTAATTCAATCAGAACAATGATTGAGTGAACTTGTAAACAGTGTCACTCCCACCTGCAAAGGCCTGAAAAGCCCCAAATAAACAGACCAGCCTCAATATAGCAAAACTATATAGAAAACTAGGAGGAACCAGTCGGTCCTTATGTACATTTTTATATGCACTTTTGATATATTTACATACTTTGATTGTTCTATATTTATATATCCCTATAGTACTTGTATTTAAATGTATTCTATAATCTTGAGCCGAAACAAGATCAATACACGGATCAATACAGTAATCTGAATCTAGACGGTGCGAATTTAAATGAAACCATAAAAACCTTTCTGCTGTGACGCCGCCGGCCGAGCCCTGGCTGAGCGGGAGGACATGTTGTCAGGAGTGTCTGCAGCGGTGGGACGTATTGACGGTCACCGCTTTAAAGAGTCGCTGGGGCGTGGAGGGAGATGCAGACTCACGTGACTTAATGTGCGTTTTGTCCTCTCTCTCTGTCGATCCTCACGCATGACTGAATACGTATTTAAATACAGGTGACGCTCTGGGCTTATTTCAAGGTGATGCCAACCTTTTTCTTTCTCTTTCATTTTACATTTGATATCTTTACTGACGACACCCCCTCCCGTCACAGACATTTAAATGACTTTAAATATTTACTGTGACCTTTATGATTTCTATCTATGTAAATTGGCTTTGAGTGTCTCGAAAGTGCTTTACGAATAAAATCTTATGTTACTAAATAACACATGTTTTTTGATGTATTAGTATTTACACACAATATTTTGGGGTCACAATAAATTACAATGCAGTGATGCAGTACTCGTGATCAAAACATGCCACTATGACATTTTAAATGTGGGTAGTTTTCTAATGAATTACACAAACACGTTTTTAATGGCTTTGCATTAAATGCATGGGCTGCTAGCGTGAGCTGCTCTGCTCCAGCAGGGGGCGCCAGCGGTCCGTTTATGTGGACCAACATGGGCTCGGTTTGCTCTGTTGCAGTGTTGAATTGACACACTTTTCACATGTCTTCACCTAGGACAGTTCAAATAGGTTTAAACAGAAGTGGTGGCTGCCAGAGTCCAGCGTTCATATTAGGGTCTAGGGGGATTTCTAACTTAGCTGTAGATATTTGATTATACGTTTCTTGCCAAAAGTCACACATTCAGTGACATCAGGTGATGTTTATAAGGTGAAGATGATTTATCGTACAAATGCATGTGTGTGTATATACAAACTCCATCCACTAGTCCATCGTATATGAAGCATGACGTGTTGTTGGACTTTGGGTAATCCATGTAATCTACGGTGGCCTCTGAGGGACGTAGAGACCATGGCAGCGGTTCAATGCAGAAGTATAACTTAAGTAGGCCTTCAGACACCACTCACTGAATGCATCTAGTGGTGTGACGTCTCATGCTCGCCCTCTCTCCCTCTCTCTCTCTCCCTCTCTCTCTCAGGCTGTTCATCCTGGGCTCATACGACCGCGAGACCTACGTGCACTGCACCCTGGAGCTGAGCAGCCATGAGTGGAAGGAGAAGACCAGGAGCTCCATAAAGAGAGTGAGCTCCTCCTCCTCCTCCTCCCCTGACCTCTTCCTCCCTCTCCTCTTTCTCTCTCTCTTCCTCTCTCCCCCTCTCCTCCTTCTCATGTTATTCATCAGCCAATACATCCATTTTAAAATCTGTACCCACGTGGGATTGTCCACCCAGATGTACGACAGCTAGATGGTCTCAACTGAACCAGCCTACCCAGCGGACTGTACCAACTGGTGGGTTTTTCGACCTAGCCATCATACACTTGGGTGGACCACTCCCACTTGTGATGTCACAAATGAGTAGATTTAGTAATGACCTGTAGTGGCTGATCAGCATCACACCACCGGTGGTAAAATGGACGCTCTTTAGAGAATAGAGAATATGACAGGTTTCTGTGTAATGTTGTGGGATAGTCCACATTGGGCCGTGCTTTTATTCACCAGAGTGCTAGTAATGGATCTGAATGTGATGCGTTAAAGTGACGGCTAAAACACCATTATTAGAGATTTAGGAAGAGCGCATTGATTGTGATGTGTGCTTAATTGCTTGCCTGCCACGCGGTAACATCACCACACATGTAAGTTAAACGGATTCAGATTTTAATTGCGATGGGGGAATATGAGTTGAGAAGGTGAACAAGTGAATTTTCACGCGATGTTGTCCCTAATCAGCGTTTTGATATGATAACGCATGACGGATGCGGTGGCCTCTGTGAGCGCAAATGTCAGCTCCGTCAATTAGCAGAAACAAATCAAAAATAATAATTATTCCCGACCCGTAACTCCCCACTTACCTGATCAAATTGCATTCCCTCCATGTGGCATTGCCATTTTAAACCGCAGTGGAAATCCAGCAAACCTGCTTCTAATTGCGGCAATTTAGCGATATTAACATCACAGCGGCGGCTTCGCCAGGACGTGACTAACCGCCACGCTAAAGTGAAATGTCACGAGTGATTGTGTCTCTACAACAAGAGGATGTCTTTATCTAACGCCTGTCGCACTCTTGTGAATGACATTTGTGTTGCCCACAAAGGAGATTGGGAATTTTGAAGCGAGGACGAAGGAGTTGTTGGGGTTTTTAACCGACAGTCGTTTTCACGGTGCGGTCTGCTCCTTCGCCAGCAGGGGGCAGTTATGCCGTTCATTTTGATCCTGGACGCTTGCCCTGAGCAGAAGATGAGCTGTAGGCCTCTCGCATGTGGAGCATGGTTGAACACTACCTCTCACTTTACCGTTATTAAATGCATGCTGGGTAAGATCAGACCAGATGTCTGCGCAACAGTTTTGCATCTTTTTTTTATTGTGTTTCATACAAAATGCTAACAATGAAAGTCCGAATTTCTGACCACCAAATCTAAATCATTAAATTTCGTCTTCACATATCGTCTTACAATGATGAAGACTTTGCATGTGCTCACAGCGATGGTACATTTTGAAAATGTTCAACAGTGGAAACGTTGCATGACTAGAGACTAGAGACTAGACCTAGACCAGACCAGACCAGAGAGTCCCCCACAGTCCTGTTCTCAGTGTAGTGACGGCGGCGGACGCCACGGCGCCGCTCTGAAACCGTCCACTTTGAGCTTCAACCGTCGCTGCTGCTGCTGCTCGGCAACCAACATGGCTGCCGCTTCTGAAGGACCCCTCCCTCCTCCTCCCCTCCTCCCAACCTCTCCCCCCCCCCCCTAACCACTTCAAAGGTGTGTGCTATTGGTGCAATAGATGCAGATGCAGGCTGGCATTTAGGGGCTGGTTTATCAGACCTCTCCAGTCCACTGCCCCCCCCCCCCC
>JAOPHQ010005245.1:0-64451 GCA_030340625.1 Merluccius polli
CCGAACCGGTTCAGGAACGATTGTTGGTGGGCGGAACGCAAGAACGAAAACGTTAATATACGGTTCCGTTCGGAACGGAACGATTGAAAAATAATTTCGTTTTCAAGCCCTGGTCGTATGTACCTGTGGTTTAACCTGCAGCTGCGTTTTACCTTGATCTCAATTGCTGTGTCTTCAGAGAAATTCACATCAGACACTAGAGGCGTATTTTGTGCGTGTTAGTCTAGTCTCGAAACGGACATGGTTTTAGAGGAGACTAAACCAGTTTGCAGGATGAAACAAGGCTCCATTATAACCGACACACACAGAATTAGTTTTATTAATTATTAGTAGTATTAATAATAATGTATGATACATTTACACTTATTACGCCAGATAGGCCTTCAGTACAATAACAATATTGGACATAGTAGATTGGAATGAGCAGTGATATTTCACGGCTCGCGGGGCTCAGGTCTCGGTCGTCGTGCGTCCGCTCAGCAATAGCATTACGCGCTTCAACTTTCAAGCGCTTCCAAATTCTTTAAATGTGCCGCTGCTCGGTCTTCTGCTGGAAGATCTACTGTTACATGTGTTTGAGAGATCATCCCAAACAGACTTTCTTCGGAGCGTGGTGGTGGTGTCTTTCCTCTTCCACCGTGTCCACAACACCTCGAATGCAGTACAATAAATATAACTTCTGCTCCTCGTTATAGTTCTCTATCCGAGACATGTTCATCCTAACTACCCTCTCCAGAGGTGCAACTACCCAGTGTCAGGGGGGGATGCAGCAACAATTTTGGCGCCCCCCATAAACATTACGTGGTGCGCGGTTGTTGACGGGGGCGCCCCCCTACTGTCCTACCCACTTTTTGCGCCACTGACCCCTCCTTCTCCGAGAATGTATAGGCGTGGAATTACCCTAATTACTCGCATATTAATTCGTCTTCAATTAATTAATCACGTTTGCATGCACACCAAGAGAAAACAATGACAAGTAGGACAAATTGATTGATTGACGTAGGTGAGGGCAGATACAGATTCCAGACTCAGATTTCCACAAAAAGTAGGCTAGACTATTTCATAATATATTTCAACATTATTTGCGTTTTATTATATTAAAGTTCACTTTACATTCCCATTAAGTTTTTGTTGGTAATTATAGCACAAAATGCATCCAACATTAAGTTAAGACTGCGTGCTGGAGTATAACGAGAAATCAGAGTACTTCCGGTTTAACCCGAGTTTAACTAGGAATCAGCTGATCCTGTGTCGGTCAGTACACAGCAATCAGGTTTAACTTGTGCGCAGCTGCGTGTTAAACTCCAAAACCTCCGGTTTCCGGAGTACGGTTTTAAACCGCAGCACAGCTAACGCAATGCTAACTGACAGAGCAATTGCCCCATTGAATTTTTTTTTCTTCTTCATATATATATATATATTATGTTGCCTTTCAGGGCTTCCGTAGGTACCGTAGGTTTGGCAATATGTTTGGTTTGGCAATTCCTTTTGGTTCACCGTGCATCCCCTATTGTTTTTGACCAGATAACAGAGGCCAGCGGTCAATACAGCTTCCTGGCTAAACACAGAAACAGATAGTGTACCAATCCCTGGCTTTCAGCACAACACGCTGTGAGCCCTTGAAACTGATGACTCATACCCATGATACATCTGCGCCATCGGGATGGTGAGGACGATGATGATTCCCAGCATGAACAATAAACAGACTTGCTGTTGTCCAGTTTTAGTATCTTTTTTGTTTTTTGTACTTTATTTAAACACATGTTAATGCTTGCCTTATTGCCAGTGGAGTTTGGGTGGAGAAACCACTGCCATCGTTTGCTCATTCGCTGCTGTGTGTGTGCGTGTTTGTGTTCATTGCACATGCACACCTGGGCTTGTTTCTGCCCCAAGTTTATGAGAAGTGGGGCCAGATGAACCCAGAGTAAACGACGCCCTCTCCTCGCCTCCCATCTGTGCTTTGGTTGCTGCCGCTTCCATGCCACTGCCCAGGCCATGCTGTGGCCACAGAAATATGGGAGAGAGAATAGACCAGTCTATGCTGAACCCAGTGGATGCTTACAAAGCAGGGTGGGAAGAGGTAGGGTAGAAGAGAACAAGAGAGGCCTGGGGGGGGGGGGGGGGGGGTGTGTGTGTGTGTGACAGTGTGCTTGTGTGTGTGCTTAAGTGTGATAGAGTATGTGTGTTTGTGTTTGTGTGTGAGAGAGTGCGCTTGTGTGTGTGTGTGTGTGTGATGCTTGTGTGTGTGTGTGTGTGTTGGTGGGTGTGCGTGTGTGTGTATGTTGGTGTGGATGCACCAAGTGCTCACATTATCCACCAAGCGCGACATGACTACAGTAGCCGTGAAATGTGAACAACTGCCATATGACGAATGAGATGCTGGCAGGGTAATGGTCCAGTGGAGCCTCTATAATGTATGATTGTCCAGCGTTAAGCGTGTTAATTCATCTGAATAATTCACCACTGGCACAACACATGGAGCAATAACGGAAAGGCCTAGCTTAGCAGAATCTCGCTTTCCCTTGCTTATTCTCTCTCTTACACACACACACACACACACACACACACACACACACCACATATACACCACTCACACACACGCAAACACACACCACCACACACAAAACACATATACACCTCACACACCACACCACACATATACACCTCGCTCTCACACACACACACACACACACCGATACCACACACACCGATACACACCACGCACACACACACACTACACCGCTCACATGCACACACACACACACCACACACACAGTAGCTCCATGCTCTTCAACACCTCTGCCTTGCGCTGGTGAGTCAAAGGTCAGTCCAGTCAAGGCCCATAACACTAACACTCCCCCCCCTCCACACACACACACACACACACACACACACTCCCCTCACGAGAATGTTAATGGCTCTCCCGTGTCAGGATCCCCTTCCAGCGTGATTTGTCCAGCCGTGCCTTGACAACACTGGGGATAAACGGAGGTGGATGAGCGGCAGTCTAGCAGGTAGGCTAGCCATGCTCTTTAATTGAGCTTTTAGAAAGATGGCAGGAGGTTGACTGAAGGGCTTCCATGGCCAAAACCTGAGTGTCAATTTCAGGGAGATTCCCCCTCCTGGGACTTAAGGTAATGTATAAATCCCATTATGACTTGGAATGTGTGAGACACTTCACCAACACACCCTTCACCAACACACACAGACACAAATAAGCACACCACGCAAATATGCACACACACATACACACACACAAAAACACGCATGCTTGCTGTGCTTAAATCAAAGCCTTGTGCAGAAGTGTGAAGAAATAATCCTTTGAAACAGAGAGGATCACCCTGAAGAGATGGAGACAGCTAAACCCCTCCCCAGCTCTATTATGAAGAGTGTTATTCAGGACAAAAAGGTTTGTCCTGAATTATAACTCTAGAGGAATTTCCTACATGCCGTATCCAAGGCTGTTTGTGGCTGCACCATGCCAGCCATGTGGAACCATTGTTCCTCATCTCCGGGAATGTAATGTGCCGACGACATAGATCTAAGATGGATTCCTTACACGTGTCAGCCTTGCAAAAGGAAACAATTAAGTTATGTGACCACTGCTTTTCAAGTGGTTTTCAGAAGGCACTTACATTAACACGTTAAGAGTCGAGCCATGAAAATAGGGCTTCATTAGGCTTGCCACTGTCACAGTTACCTACAGGTTTTTGAATTTCATACAATTATTCCTGGCTTTGAAAAGCTATGCAAATGCAGACTTTGTGGCAGGATGTCATTTAAAAGTGTGGAATGAATGTCATTTGTTGAACTGAACTTTGGTGAATTGCTCTCAGTTCATTGATTGAGTGGTAAATTATAAGCATTATGTACATGGCGACTACGATTAAGTAGATACATCTATGTATCATAACAGAAATGTTTCCGTGATGAATAATCCACAAGTCAATGCCTCATTGTGATTTATCTGCTATCTAAACTGTGCATCATTGATGAAACTGACTTTCATTACTCCTATGAATACAAATTGGATTTGGATTGCATTGGATTTACATTGGATGTTACATCACATAAAATGAGTCCATCAACATGTGCCAGACAATAAATATTCAAAGCCTTTTTGTGATTATGCAGAAATTCTGAACTTTGTTCCCTGCCTAGCCTGTGGGATCATGTCAAATGAACTTTGCATTCTTCTTTGGTAGTCACACTTCATAGGATAATTGATGGACTTCCAGCCTATTCCAGAAATCACAGCACCGCCAGAAAGTCTCATTTCAGCTGCCACTCACCAAACTCACATTTCATATTAGCCATAAAAAGTCATGCACAATAGCCTGATATTAGACAAGCGGATTCCTTGCTCCTTAAATTGAAGTGGACCAGCGATAAGGCATATATTTACATGTTCCCCATCTAGCAGATACCGTACATGCAGGGTTCTGCCTTGTTACCTTCTCTGTCATCTACCTGTCAGGATCCTGTCAGAATATGCCTTATAATGCCCTCCACTTGAGTGGTTTAAAATATGTTTCCTGGGTCTACGCTGGGGCTGTCTCACATTGTTTTTCTCATGCAATGTTATTATTGAGTTATTATCGTGTTGTCGTATCGCTAGGTAGGTATCGCTGTAATGAAGCATTCCTAAAATGCTTTGAACTAGTACAGGCTTAGAGGAAATGTGTTTTCAGGGATATAGCATTTCTCATCAATGCCTTTAATGATGCAACAGATTGAATGTGTTTGCTGTTTTCAGTGACAATACACAGACACGTTTAGAACAGTGTACATATTAGGAAATCGTCAGACCTCAGCATCAGATCTCATACTTCAGGCAATACGGCTTCAGGTCACGGGGAAAAGTATAGCAGGTCTCAGTTGTTGTACAATACAACATTGTGTCTCATTCTTCAGACTCAGTCAACACGGCATCAGACAACATAAAACACACTAGGATACACAACAGCCGATAGTATTTTAGTACATAAACACTATATATAACTTTATAAAGTTATCTACGTACCTGTCTTACTCAGTGCCAAAGTCAGACTGAGAGAGAACGCGTCAGCAGGCAACACCATTGTGGGAACAGGGGAAACACAAATGTGACTTGTTCTTATTGCACTGACAGATATGAAAGATATCTGTTGTATGAACAGATAATGCAATCATTCTACGTATTATAACCTGTTGCTGTAAAACCAAAATGAACAGTCTTTACATTATCCCAAATTAAAAGGGAAGACAACAATTAAAAGAATCAAGGGGCGATCTCCCCCACCTGAAGCCATCTGAAGCTGTTTTGAATGAGACATGATGTCAAATTACACAGTCAGATGTTATGTTGGACCACATCCTATCTACATTTTCCACTGGTCTGACAGTGTTTATTTTAGTGAGAATATGCATGATTTCGGATGTCATATTTTCACACGTCTCGCCTTTGCACTGGGACCCATCTGTCAAGGATTTCATCAATGACGTTCAGTGCGCCACTTTGCCCTCCATTGATTAGGCCTATTATTGTCAGCTCTGTCAAGACGACCATTGTTAATGGCGAAGGAAACTTTTTCTATTTGTTGATTCATCTGCATTTCAACCTTCTGAATTGAGGTAGGATATTGACACTCAAGCTGCTGCTGATGTAAAGAAAAATAAACAATTATTATACACTATTAAATAAAGAGACACAATGTTAGTCTGATTCTGTTCTGTTGAACTTGCCACGTCAACAGATGTAGACTTTTTTTGGTGCTATTCAATAAAAATAAAGTCAGTAAAGTACTTAAAAAATGTACATACATAAAAAGATTTTTTAATCTGGAATTTAAAAAATAAAGTTTAATCTGATCTCTGAGCATAATATGTTTTCACATGTTATACTCTAGTCAACACCTTCTTGTTATCTATTTTTGTGCTGTGCACTCTCAGTGAGGAGGCCATGTGTTTTGCAGTTATCACCAAGCAACCAATTAAAGAAAAAAGTCTATATTTGTATTCAATTCTATTTATTAAATGTAATCATGTTCACAACTCGCCTTAAAGTCTAACTTAACATAGGTTAATTAGTTTAAGCTCTTTGCATTCTGTGTTAGCCTTGGACACATGTGGTCACAGTTTCATCTATTGACATCCTCTCCATTGTAATTGAGTATGGAGAAAGCTGTAAAAGCATTTTGAAGGACATTGTTTTCTCCAGTATTAAACCAAGCCCATCTAAATCCTGACAGCGGAGTTTCACCAGGACAGGTATTTTCCCTGTGAACTCTCCTATGGCAGGACGGTAAGGGTTTTCTTATTGTTGGAGAGACGAAAAGAAAACATTTGTTTTCAATATGGCAGCAATGTGACATGAATACAAGCCTGCAGCATTTGCAAGAAGATCAATCTGGGACTGTTCTTGAAATGTAAGGAGGAAAGGCTGTGAGTTTATATTATAATGACTCTGTAATGAAATAATGAACTCTGGGAAAAAGAAGGAAGATGGGACATATGAGTCCCGCTGAGGGCATATAAGGTGTATATACGGCAACTGTATGTTGTTGCAAAGTGTAAACTTAGTTTAGAAAATTGAGAGGGGAAGCTGTGTAATTATGGATTCATATTACTGTGAATAATGTGCTTTCTGGTATCTAATAATCATTTTTCACAGCAGGCTACTCAAACTAAGCACTGTGTCACTTACAAATCGCTGTAGCAATTTGGGATCGACTCTACTTGACTGCAGATGGGTAAGTGACACTTTCACGTTAGCATACAGAGACAGAGAGAGAGAGAGACAGAGAGAGAGAGAGAGAGAGAGAATAATACAATCAGATTTCAGAAAGCAGCTTACATGGTCTGTAAAATCGAGCATGGATGGCACTCGTGGCACAATTCATCGTAAATCTCCTACAGAATATCTTACATGTATTTCCGCACAGGAACAAAAAGGATTTATTCAGGGCTCTACATTTTTTTCACCCTTTTGTTGCCTTTATGGCATTTGTCAGATCAACATGTCAAAGGATTTGTGAGAGGTTGTGAAATGACATCTCAATATGTTTCTGTGGGTGTGACACATCCGTGCTGCTGGCCCCAGTGGTCACTACAACCTCCACTCTGACCGGATCTGATAAAACATTTATTGAAAAAATTAAATAAATAAAAGCCTGGCAGGGTCACCTTGACACGGGTACTGTAACTGCGGTGACGTGTGTCCAAACTCCAATGGGGATTACATTAACATCACTCTGATGTCACAACATTCATCTGTTAGAAGCTGTTCAAGCACACGCAGGTGCCTGCACAGTAGGCAGGCAGGTTGGGTGTGTGGATTTGTCACTGCCTCTCCAAAGGATGATGCAGTGTGGAAGTTAAGTTCACCCTTAATCGTGGGATAGAAAATCTAGATACCTACCTAGTCTGATATACTATGCAAGTGCTGCTAAGACGTGGACACTCAACGAATATCTGCAGTTGCATGTTGCATCGTAAAACAAGTCATAGGCTACTTGTCTTTAAATTGCTGCAATGTGGAATACATAAGAATACCCTAAATGTAAATGTAAATAAGAAAAATACTTTTACGCAATTTATAAATACAGTAGCTAATTGTAATTTAGCAGATTCTTGCTCCAGAATCTGCCCCAACAACTTAGTTCAATAAACTCTCAACTCTTAACCCTTTTAGTTGATATTGACCATTATACATTTTTTTTATTTATTATTTACTAATAATTTTCGTGTTTCAAGCAAGAATACCTTAAAAGCCCTTGTATTTATTTTCAGTGCATAATTAAATAGCCGCATAGCACTTTTGCTTCTGTCAGCATTTAGCCCTCATGACCTCATCCTCACCCCTGTTCTATTAATTATTAACATAAATGATGAGGGATGGTGCATGTGCAAGGTGACAAATATGAAGCCAACATCAAGGTTTTTTTTTTAAAGAAAATATTCAAATCCTCTGAGTGAGTGTGAGGGGCACCATTACTCTCATACGAGTGTTGGAATCCAACACTCCCATGCCTCAACATAGGACAAAGGACCTGAAACAGGACATTATCCTTGTGAGGCTTTGCTTCATGTCTTTTTTCTTTTTTTTGCCAATGTGAATCAATTGCCATGCAAATTCTGAATTAATTTGAGAAGATAAGAACAAGCCATCCCAAATGCTCTGAACTTCAATAAACAATGTAGTTTCATAGGATTTTTTTCTGTCAGTCAATTTCATCCAGTGGGGTTGACATCCATCTATAATTCATCATGGCTTCCTCTCTGATGTCGAGGTGATAGGCATTTTGGATGATATTTACTGGGTCTGTGACTTAAACAGTTTGCAACATGTGTACACGTTGGAGACACACAAGGAGACTGTTGTCACTTTGTGTAGAAACACATAAAAGTGTGCATCTAGTCAAGTCAAATACATTTTATTTGTATAGCCCTTAATCACAGACACAGTCAAGAAAAAACTCCCTTATTTATCAAGGAAGAAACGTTAGCCCCTTTCACACAATCACTGCAACCCTGAACTTATCTAGACATTACCCGGGGAAGCTGTATGTGAGAACGCAAATGGAGTTGGAGACATTAAACTGATTTTTCCCTGCCAGCTACCTAGTACAAAGTCTGTAATGTCTGTAATGTCTGATTGAGCCCATGTGTGAATAGAGCAGGTCATTGTCCAGAGAATACAGTGACTAGATCCTGTTGTACATACTCTGGTAAGATTAGGTGGTAAATGCAAAGAAGAAGAATTCACAGCAAGCGTTGATGACTGAATGAAACTTTGTACTCTTTTCTGCTTGCCTGTATATTGCTTTCCATTCTTTCATTGATATTGCGGATAAGTCCAAATACATGCAGTATTGACATCAATGCAAAAACAGTCATTATTGAGAGTCTGTAGTCTTGTCCATCTTGATGTGATATAAATGTGAAACACACAAAAGTTTGGTCTTTGTGTAATGTATTAATGTATTTCTACATTTATTTTGTTATGGAATAGATGGGGATAATATTTATATGCAACAGACATAATTCAAATTCACATTTTCCTAGTTCTCTCATTATCCGGGGGATTCTGTGGAGGAGAGTCACGTCTCATCATTTTTATCCTGTATTACAGGAACTATTATCTGTTGGTACCAATCCTGGGACCTGTAACAGATATTGGGGGGTTGTCCGGGATCGGCGCCACCTAATGGTCGGGAGCTGATCCAGTGATAAGATGACATCTGGGACCACAGCTGAGCTGATGCTGTGATCCGTGACCTATTGAGAAAGAAAGATTGATGTGAGCAGAAACCTTCGACCTGCAGCAGAGATTGTGTGACATTGCTGGACTGTGTGACCATGTGAGGGAGAGGAAGGAGCTATGATGTCGAACTGTGAGAGGAAGAGCCTAGTGTGGGTCATTAGGAAGAGCCTACTCACCTTTTCAGCAGTTGAACTGTTTCAGATCAACAAAACCGTGGATCCAGTGCCAGGAAAAGACCAGTCTGAGCTAGGGCTGTCAAAATTGCTCAAAAATGACATTCGAATATTCCCTCTAAAAAAACCACATATTCGAATATATTCGAATATCTATATTTGCGGCTTTTTGCGCATTATGTCAATGACGCGCATTACGTCAATAACAGGACAAACTAATACAACGAGACATAACTACTTGTATAGGTCGTTTATTTAAGTTTAAACATAGGCTATTTGGCAACATATTACCTACCCACAATAAGTAAATGAACTAATCAGGGGGGGGGGGGTGCTACGCGGGTGCTGCGCGGTCGGGTCCGCGGCTAGCGGGTCCGTTGCTGGCGGGTCCGCGGCAATCGCTGAGCGATTGTTGACCGGGGGAGCTTCGGATTATAGACGGCGGTGGGTGCTGCGCGGTCGGGTCCGCGGCTAGCGGGTCCGTTGCTGGCGGGTCCGCGGCAATCACGCCAAATTTTTAGATTACTCGCCAGAGTGTCGAGTGGTCTTCATAAATTACTCGACAAATACAAAACGTACTCGCATTTGGCGAGTAAAACAGCCTTATTTCAACCCCTGGAACTAATGGCCAAGACCGCAGACCTCGCCCTCGCTCCCCCTCACTCTCTCTGCGCATACTGGTTTAAATAAACAACAGCAATAAACAAATGCTGAGTGCTGATCAAGAGTTTTGTGCAAGCAATCCCGACTCATGTCCCAAATGTGGCAGGCTTCAATCAGTGATTGAAACAAATATAACATTAATTGAAGTTTACGCCCACTCGCAAAGCAAAAAGAACGCGCCGCGGCTGGCACGAGTGTGTTATTCCACATTCGAATATTAATTTTCACCTTCGAATGTCTGTTTTTAAAAACTATTCGAATATATATTCGAATTTCGAATATTCGTTGACAGCCCTAGTCTGAGCTAGAGGAGGAAGACCATGAGGGTTGCTTCGAACACATCAATGCCTTCATGAGTTCTTGAGTCAGGGGATAGAGGTATGGTATATATAAGCCCAGTGCTTATATGGCTGGTTCAGTTAATGCCACACCAAATAGTGAGCTACAGAGAACGCTCTTAAGCTAGGAAGAGCTTAGTAAGAAACTAATGCAGTGTATTACTACACCTACCACATAGCTAGTTTCAACACAGCCATCATCGACAGAGGCAGCAGCACACAACAGAGACACGTCACACAGTACAACAAGTGAGAAGATGGTCTCTGTAAGAGAACTCTCATATCTCCACCATCGAGAATTCAAAATGCAAGGAGGTCAAATTGGCCATCACACATCAGACATAACCTACAACAATGTGTGTCAACAGATCGATGAATGAGTCCAAGAGGAGTTCAGTGATTCAGAAATAGTCAGGAGCGTGCTCAGGATAATTAAACCAGGCAACTTTAAAGACACGCTGATGAATAAAGATGATGTGACTGTGGCAGAACTTAAAGGATTCTTACAATCCCACCTAAGGGAAAGAAATGAACTATTCCAGGCAGGCGCGTAGAATACGGGGGGTACGGTGGGTACACGTACCCACCAGTTTTCGTCATGAGTCATTTTGTACCCACCACTTTTTTTTTTTAAAACTCGAGCTCAATTTAGTAAAAAAAAAAAAAAAAAAAAGATCATAACACTAATTCTTGAGCGACAGATGCCAACAGATCCACAAAAATCTCTATCCGCACAGGCACCAGGCACAGCTGTGCTGCTGCTGCGGGCAACCTGCACGCTTCTCTGTTTACTGCAACAACTGTAACATTCTAAGTTCTAGGTTGGGGAGTAACCAGTGTGTATCGGTGGACAGAAAAACTCTGCTAGTGCTACATGGCTGCTTGGCTTTAAAAAAAGCTCTGATGTCCAGTCCACTAGCTCTTTTGGATATGATGATGAGGTCTTTCTCTCAGTCCTTAATCGCGCTCCTTTTTTTAAAAGAATGTCGTGACGTGAGTGTACAGTATATGTCCCCTCTGCGGCACCGTAGTTTGTTTTTATTTATTAAATGAGCTGACCGCTCAGCATTGACAGGAAACAAGGCATCTTATGATCATATCTATATGCTACCAAGTCTTTACTTCTGATGCAATGAGCCGAGGTGTCAGGCGAGCAAGACATCGATTTTAGCCTATACAGCAGGTTGCTAGTGCCATGGCCCATGGACTATATCAAAGTGATAACCTGTAGAAGAACAAATGTAGGCCTATGTTGTACACAACATGGATATGCAGACCACCACTGACACAAAGGTAAGAAGCGATATGTTTATTACTTATTTGCTGGTGTTGGTGTGGCTAGGTTTTGTCTTGTGCATTTTGCACAGAAGTGATGGCGGGCTATTTTAACTCTTCTCATCTCTTGTTGCAATTAATGTTAGCCTTAGCCACCAACTTAGTTATGGTTTGCAATCGTACAGCAAGCATTGGTGTTGGAGATGGTCACTCATGGATAGTCGGTATCTTGTTTAATTATTGTTTGAATCTATTGCTGAATTCTGGAATAGTTGTGATGATGATGAGGATTGCATATCGGCATAGGCTATGCTTTGAAGTTTTGGTCAGGAATGCCTGATGAAGATTGGATGGATGCATATTGTGAATTGAGAGCAGTCAGCTTGTGGTGTGATTTGTTCGTCTGTGCGAGTCTTGCCTCACATATTTTTGCTTTTTCAATCTTGGCGAAATGTGTTGTATAGAAGTTGTGTTCTGTGTGTGTGTGTGTCTGTGTATGGGTCCAAGCTTGTACTGGGAATTGAAACTATAACATCAAAGTATTAGCAAAAGGCATAGCCCACACACATTTGATTTTACTCTGAACTTCAACACGTAACCTAGGTAGGGCTATTTTCAGAAGACAGTGTGTCAAATGTGTAATGCTTTTTGAAAATTTAGGCCCTTGGCCTTTCTTATTCATAAAAACGTGTCGGATGTCATCACATTTTTGTATACATGTTTATGAATTAACATGACCTGCGCGAAAGGGGGGGGGGGGGTGGATGCGCATGCGCGTCATTGTACCCAGCACTTCTGAAAATGCACTTCCAAACGCGTCTTTGTCCCCAGCACATTTCAAACCAAACCTACGCCCATGATTCCAGGAGTTAATGTGCTAAACAGAATGATAATGAAACGCCACAGCAATTCCTCTACAGAGGAATCGGGTTGAAACAGAATACTGCTTACATCCAAACTTCCTGATGCAAACATTACAGTAGAGCTACAGTCCAAGACTTTTTCTAACATACAGTGTACCAGGGACTGGGGCACAGACACAATGACATCCGCAGGGAACTAAAACCCCTCCTCTCAGACACTGAGGTGAACGTCATGTCATGAGAATAGTGAGGGGGAAAGTGAGAGGCAAACTAAATTGCACGCTCTACCCAGGTGCCACACCTCGCCTAAACCAAACTAAGTATTTCTAGTGTGTGACAACGCGTCTGACACGGACAACCTCCTGTTGTGTTACATGTGTGAAAGGGAAACTCTAGACATGATTCTCTGGACATTGTTGGGAGTTCATATGCACTTGTTTGGCTAGCTGTGTGATGCAGCTGTTACGGGTCCCGTGAATTGGGCCGCGTAGCAGATAATTGTGTTGCTCTTTCAGTGACGTACCCGACCTGAAATAAATAACAAACAAAGACACGGGCACGTCACGTCTTTCCTCTCCGACAGCACGTAGAAAGAGCAGATTTATTGGACAGCTCACAATTTAACACAATCTGAGATTATCTACTCAATCATCATTAATCAACTATACAAATGATACAAACTACTCAATATTATTTAGCATTTACTTAGGTTTAAACCTTGCTAACAAAACAGTTTACTAACTGTGTTTTCTCTCTTTGCTGTAAAACCCGGAGTAAATAGATACACAAATCACACTTTTCAACAATATAATAATGATATAGACATGAACTCGCCTAGATCAAATGCACAGGAAGCCACACGCATTCGCACTGACACGACAAACACACACATTCAAACACGGACATGGACTCGGACATGAACGCACGCCGCTGCCAGCGACCACAGCCGCCAATGACCGTTACAGTTAGCCGTTAGCAGATAACGTCGGTACACTCACACGTCCCGACACGCACACACAAACTCTATCTTCAACACTAATACACACTTGGGGATATTACTACATCAGTACATTAACATATGAAACGCAAAGGCACCGATACCGACCTGAAATAAATAACAAACAAAGACACGGGCACGTCACGTCTTTCCTCTCCGACAGCACGTAGAAAGAGGACGGCCGTAACGCGACCCGCTCTGTCACACATTTCCAGTCGGCATCCGCCCCCCCCGCCTCACACTGCCCCCTGCTGCTCAAAACACTGAACTAACACCTGTGCTCTAAACACAATTAATTGGTTTTCCAACCACCATCACACATAGAATATATTCCTAACAGAATTAAATTCACCAATCACCAATGTGATCACTCATGGGCATCACACAGCCATGTTCTATTTCTCTTTTTAAGGTGTAATGGTGTAATATTAAGTGTGTTTGTGATATTAACATATTGTCCAAAGCTATCCTAACTAAAGATGTCAAGCAGGAAGACGTCGAGGCGTCAGAGCTACCCTGTAATAGGGTCTCGTGAGGCACCTGAGAAACCCCACAACCACAGAGTAAGGCAAGGAAGACTTGTTCGTCCAGTTCCAAGCTTTCAATCGTGTTCTAGGGTTTTGATGTAGGTAGGGTGGGGTTCTGATAACGTTTTGAACCCGTTTGACATTCGATTAAAGACTAGTCTCTGCAGCCAGATTTCTACCTTTAGCTACAGTAGCGAACTAGTAATGACCGCTACTAGCATTCATTGAGTAAATTGAGACAGCGTGAAGATAGGACCAGGCCCTACTCATAACTTATCTATTTTTAATTTCCTTAGATTATGCTCCAAACAGATAACAAAACTAGATCTACTTTTTGATCTGTTATTGTGATGAACCTTGATAAGGTTTATCGTTACCCTTTTACTACCATGATTATTCCAAATAATCTTATCAAACCTGCTCTCAGTTTTGCCTTCATTTCTGTTTTTGTTTCTATGCTAGGCATTGAAGCTAATGTGTCGATGGTATGCTGTGATGGGAAATTATAATTGTGACATGACAATCTAAGATCGCTCTTTGAAAGACCTCACTCACCTGTGGAGATTGTGTGATGAATAAGTGTTCATGTGTGGCCTGGTAACAGCAATCTGGCAAAACCATCAATGTTGGACTGCAAGTAACCCAGACAGCACACTAATCTCAGCTGAACATTACTGCTGTAACTCCAGTCATGAGTTGCACTAAAGAGCAACACTGGCACCAACCAAGAACTATGGCAACTCCAAAATCCCAGTTTAACCAATGATTTGGCAATGTTTTTATCTTTATTTTATAATTTAATCGGGTGTGAAGCCAGGTCAGGTCCAATTGCGTGACCTGAGTTGATTGACTGCATGAATGCAGAGACACTATGAAATTAAACATCGGCAGCAGATAACTACTGGCAGGTCCATGGCCAGCACTTAATTACAGGTATAGAGTGGTGTGACAGTGGTTTGCTGAACCGAGAACAATGGTAAATTCAGAGCCATACTATGAAATGACAGTGAACAAGACACTACAATCATTAGGGAGATTTACTACTTTTTTTTATATTTACATGGCAGTTTTAGTTTACCAGTAAATTTGAAGTCAGTTTTGTTGGGTAATTAAATAGCTCAAAACTGTCATGTTTTGAATCAACTATTGTGATTGTTTTACATAAAACTCAAGATATTTGTGGAATAAAATAATCATTATTTATTCAAGAAATTTCAGTCTGCAATTATTTCAGTCTACTGAAAGCAGGTCTTACAAATGATGACAGTTACAGAATGTCTTACACACCAAGTGCAACAGAATCGGCGCTGTTGGCATCTCCTGTAAGTCCATCCTCTCTGAATCAGACGGTGGTAGCTCACGGGGAAGGGTATCTCAGCCAAACATTGGACCTTGGTGTGGGTAGGGTGAACAGAGACGGCAAAACCCCCTTTCTAATTTTTCCTCAGTCCCTACAGCCATCACAACAATATCATCTGACCTGCAAATGCCTACTACATACACAAGTGTTCCATAGTAGGATGAAGTTGTTCCTTCGGATCTTAAGCAGCCACTGAGCCCATACCTCTGGATCGATTGGAAAAGAATGAAAGCTAATAACCATGTTATTCCTCGAAGAATTGGCACACTAAGGCACACAGCAATGTAGCAACGACTTCCTCTCTTGCTGTTAATATGTAGATCATCTCTCTTTAATCTTAAAAAAACACTCATGGTAGCTAGCAATATCCAAATCTCAAGTCACCCCACAACAGCGAACATCAGGTACGACCCGGAAATATCAATGCTCACTCTCAAAAATACTGGAAGTCAAGTGGCGCTGTCTTGATGCACTGAGCAAATTGACATACATAGTAGTAATTACAAGCATACATTTTAAGTACAATTTTAAACATTTTTATTGTCCATGGTAGGGCTGCCCCCTAATAGTCGACCAACCGGCTTAGTTGATCGACAGAGGCTTAGTCGAATAAGTTATCATTAGTCGCGCAAAACGTAAAACATAAAAATAACACAAGCATCGCAACCCAATACATCTGTGGTCGCAACAAGCCTGATTTTTAACTCATCGCTGCAGAAATATTGACCAATACACCTGGACAGGTAGACACCTAGGCAGGCAGACACCCGCTAGACCCCACGGGACTCATACCGGTGATCGCGTCCTTTTATTTCCCCCGCGTCTGATCGTTGTAATTCGGAGTGTGAATATCTGTTGAATATCTAATATCTTAACTTTAAAAAAACACTTTTGTATTTTTAAAGACAAGACAATAGTCGCACATCCCTTGTAACTACGCCATGAAGGTGAACCCTGAGCAGCTACACATCACACGCACCGGACACGAAAATACCAACAAACACTTTTCAATTTGCTTGCTTTAAAGAAAGTTGTGTGCAGTTATACAGTGTATAAATACAATATCCAAAAGTGTTCAATGTCTCCTTCCTGGTTGTTTTTTCCGACAACCCTTCAGAACTGCTTCGGCTCCATGCCATTAATGGGCAGCCCGCTTCGTGCGTGTGCTTGTAAAAATTATATTTTAAAGGGCTGATTATTACGGTATTGTATTATCTGTAAAGTAGCACAAGGTTAACAGTGTTTCTTTTATAACACACTCGCCCCTGGAACTCAAAACACTTTCTGATGCCCCAAAAACATTAATTGAAATAATGACATTAAAAGTGCGACAATTAGTCCGACCATTGGCTTGAAATGGCGACTAAGAGTCGACTAAGAAAAATCTTTAGTCGGGGGCAGCCCTAGTCCATGGTGATGAGGTGCTGGCTAGTGAGGCAAGCTGGTAGCCGGCAGGTGGGGTGGCAGGTGTCCAGTCATGATCATAGCAACCCACAAAAAAAGAGACAGCATTATGGTTAGATGAGGGCAAGGTGGACAGGAAACATGTAGGAAACCTCTAATCTAGTACCTATCGGACAGCAGAGGTAGGATAGTGCTGGCTAACAGGTCGATTTAGCTGTAATGAGAGCTGAGGGGACATTCCTAGGAGCCAAATGAGAGAGTAACGACGTAGGTTTTAAGTTTGAATTAGAATTTTTCAGCAGAGCCAGCTTCTCTGATTACAGGTGGCCAGACTGTTAGGGCATCTTGATAAGAGAACACTCTGTGTCTTGCTGATTTCATTTTTACTTTTGGAATTGATAAAAGGCCAGCTCCTGAAGACCTGGATGGGGCAGAGAAGGACAATAAGGAAACACTAAGGTTGTCAGGTAGGATGGTGCTAATCCGTGCAAGATGTTATAGGTAAGTAGATGCACCTTAAATCTGACCTCGGCATTAATTAGAAGCCAGTGGAGGCTGGAGAAAATAGGAGTAATTGTGGTCACATTTTAGTTCTCAGTTTGGAGTATAGCAGCTGTGTTCTGCCGCTGCTGTTTTTGTAGTGGAGTTCAGTAAACCAGAGAACATTGAATTACAGTAATCCTAGTCTAGACGATAACGCGTGGAGCGTCTCTGCGTCCGCTGCAGATAGCATCGGTCCAATTTTAGCAATATTAAGATGAAAGATGCAATTCTGGTTATACTTTTTACATGTTGATCAACAAGAAAGCATATGGTCCCAACAAGACACCAAGATTTTTGACACAGGAACTTTGAGAGATAGTAGAGTCCTCAAATCATCAAATTGTGTTTGTTGTTATTCTCGGGCCGATGATTATCAGCTCCCGTTTTACCCTGTGTTAAGCTGCAAGTAGTTTTGGGACATCCCATCTTTTAATTACAGTCAAGCAGGATTCAACCTTCTGTATCTGAGAGGGGTTGCTTGATCCATTAGGAATGTAGATTTGAGTGTCGTGTCCGCATAACAGTGAAAACTAATTCCGTCGCTGCCAATAATTTCACATGCAAAGAGCAGTGGACCAAGGACCGAAGCCTTGGGGAGACCAAAGCCTTAGGGTTGCAGTGTTTCGATTGTGAGTTTTCACAAAGAACAAACTGTTTTCTGTTTGTGAGATAGGATCTGAACCAGAGAAGAGCCGAGCCTTTAATGCCAACATAATGTTCAAGACGATCAAGAAGAACGCTATGGTCAGTTGTGTGGAAGGTGGCACTGAGGTCAAGCAGCACCGGCAGGGAGCTTCGCAATTGCTGTCCCCATGGTAAGGAGAAGATCATTTACCACTCTGGTCACAGGCAGTTTCAGTGGAATAGAAAGTCCTTAACCCAGACTCGAAAGGGTTCAAATAAGTTGTTCATCATCGGTAGATTGATGGCTTGGTTTGCATCTGGGTAATGTGCACCCACATTTTTTTCAAATCCTTTGGCAAGTTGAACTATTATTCCGCTCTAATTAAATCCATGATACACAGCACGGCCCAAATTCAATATGTCCAATTTGTAATTTCCATCCGTTCATCAATTTAGAAACCATCTTCGGTTCTGTCAACTTAAGCCTGACATGATGATAATTGGCAGAAAAACTAACTGCGATGAGAATAAATTCAGTTTACAAAGGTTTTAAAAATGCATGAAATACAATTTCCTAAATGGCATATGATCATAATGGACATCCATCCATTCAATGCCACGCATTTACATTTTGACTCAATATGATAAATGCAAAAATTTTGTATTTGTATATACTTTATTTTGTTGTGTTTAACAATAATCACCAGAATCCCTTTCAGGCACATGTCTCATTTAATCAGACAAATGTTTTCCAAGATGCACTTAAAAAGCTGTCATACTGGTTAAGGACATTAATGCAATTACAAGCAATTGGACGAACATGTCATTTTTAATATTCAACCCCACGCTCTTCCTTATGGTATTATGGTTAGGGGATAGAATCTAACAGTTGTATGCAAGTTGTTCAGTTGAACAGTTCCCACATTTAATTATCTCCCCCTCACAGGGACCCGTTACGAGGGACTTAATTGGGTTTCAAAATTGTATACCCGTGGACAATGGAGCATTCATCACGCTAAACAGATATATATACCCACCCCCTCATCCTCCTCACTCACTCCCTTCATTATGAATATTACAAGGAGGGCTGGTCCTTTTTTTTCACTTGCAGCCATGTCTTTACTTTCCATGCCACATCGCATGAAATTTATGATGCATCTGGTGAATGGTTGGCTAGATTGCGAATCATTAAAGTGGCCATTTAAATGAATGCTGATTTCGCCCCTCCTGCCTGGGGTTTTATGAATATGCCGGGGATTGTTGGTGAGCAGATGTCCAGGAGCATTCCCGCTTCAAAAGCTCTGTGGGTCTCCAACATCTTCTTTCACAGTGTCTTTTTTTCATATAAAAACAGGACAGAAACAGTTCTCACTTTCTCCTCTCCTCTCCCACTGTGGCACATACCTCTCAGGTCCACCCACCAGTGATTCAGCAGAAATTGTTAAATTAGTGCACACCAGTAACGCTCAACACTGCGGTTATGGCACTGCTGGCAAACAAGAAAAAAAAATATTGAAAAAAATGTAAAAAGCCGTTCTCAGTGTCGTAATATTAAAGGTTAAACCTACTCATCTTAGTCATTTTCACCCCAACCTCCACTGGTTTATTACAGTGTTACATGCATCCCCTTACATGCATCCAGCCATGGTTGCAGCGCATGCGTCGCCATGCAAACAAAAAGCCATGCAACAAAAAAAAAACCTTTTTTTTTTAGAATTAGAAATGATGTTGGGTTGCCTCAAATGCTATTTTTTTCATTTAAAAACATAGGTGCCCCCCTACTGCATCCCCCCTCAATTGTGACAGTCCTTATTGTCATTGGAGAAATATTGTGGAAAAATACTGACAGCATAATTGTGTTCTGCTATAGAAGAATAAAAAACGCATGATGATACTGTAGGTGGCATAGCTCACGAATGGCTTTAGACTAAATGTAGGAAGCATAAAAGAAAAAAAAGTAACTACTTTCTATTATTAAGTGACTTAATAATAGAAAGTAGCCTACATAATTATGTATAACAGAAGCAACAGAATTATGAAACCCAGAGGATGTGATGGCTGCAAATTGCAGACTAAAATGTTTTTTGCACTAACATGAGTGGCAAAAAAATGTTATGCTTGCGCACCTAGTGTGCTGGCATGATATTTGTTATGTTATATTGTTATAACCTATGAGACCATTTCTGTTTGGAATGCACCAGAGCCCTACCGGATTCAGTTATACTAAAACCTCTCTGTGCTGCACATCAG
Source organism: Merluccius polli (assembly GCA_030340625.1). Lineage (NCBI taxonomy): Eukaryota > Metazoa > Chordata > Actinopteri > Gadiformes > Merlucciidae > Merluccius > Merluccius polli. Next base: position 20,262 of record JAOPHQ010005245.1, read on the forward strand.
CCACCGTGCACACATCTCAACATAGTGCACCTTACACACACCTCAGCACCGCTGATGGAAAAAATCGTAGGGGAAACACTGTATTAACATGTCAACATTCATCCAAGTAATCATTTACTATACCAGTATGTGCACATCTCCCCCGCTTGAATATTACAAAAAATATCTCTTTTTTTTTTAATTGTAGAAGAGTTCTTGGTCGGAAAGACAGAGAGTTCACCCAACTCTAGGTGACAGCACCGTTTGTCATTGTTCACAGCTTACATGGTTGACACCGTCTAAACTGGTGTCACTGGGAGGGACTGTGGAGATCTTGAGTGTTTCTTCAGAGAATTGATCCAAAGCTTAAACTCCAATATTTGGCCATTGGCCTGTAGTAGACATTTTCAGTGACCGCACCTTGTGTTTCCTATTGGGACTGTAAGTGCTTAGCATCAATACATGTCCCTCATGCCTTTTATGGTCTCTGAGAAATGTTTAATGCATTGTGTAATTGTGTCTCTCCACCATTTACTTGTATACAATCATAATCATTTGACTGAATGATTATATACAATGACTTATTCAATTATTACCATCATGTCAATTCATCATCAATTCTTGTACAGTGTCCTTGAGTGACCTGAAAGGCGCTTTTTAAAATAAAATCCATTATTATTATTTTTATTTTATCATCATACTATTACCAAAGTGTAAAACATGTTACTTGCGATGAGATCTCTCTCTCTCTCTCTCTCTCTCTCTCTCTCTTCTTCTCTCTCTCTCTCTCTCTCTCTCTCTTCTCTCTCCTCTCTCTCTCTCTCTCTCTCTCTCTCTCTCTCTCTCTCTCTCTCTCTCCTGCTTATACTGTATGTATATCGTCAAATCTGCCTGTAGGCCTACATCTTTGTGTGACACTCAATACAATTATCAATAAAGCCAGCTAATATAATACACCTTATCTTATTGAAATGGCATGCTCTTTTCCCTTGCTCTACTTAGCTATCACTGTCCATCAAACATCTCCTTCCAGCACACCCAGAACTCTGGACTGGGATTCCCAGAGGAATACTGAAGAGGTGGACCAGCATCGCGTGAGTGCTGCCGTACAGACAAACAGTGTTTTTTTTTAGAATCAGCCCTCAACTGTTAAAAAAGATGACACTTATTGAAAACCATTTGTTTCAGGCTGTGTTGAGGCCTTACCCATGCGTTTACGCATGTCACCCTCGCATGTCATCTGGTGTTGCAATATGCAACACTTACGTGAAGCGTACATGACGCTCGTCTTCCAGGAATACAAGCGTTTGACAATTCTTCTGTTTCAAAAATCAGTGCCAGCACACGGGGGACTGGGGGGATTCAAACAGGAACAAAGCAGTTATTCATGAGTTCTGTGTGGTTTTCCTCCCTCGTAGACCTTAGTTTCTTTCACCATCACTATCATTTACATTTCCCTTGACTGCCCTGTGGAGCTCATACATCATATGTGTCAGTAAATTGTCAGAAGACCTGAGCAAACACAACCCCAGTGTGTGCCCTGCCTCACCTTCCGTCGTTCCAGCTAATATGGACACACTACATGACCCGCAAAGCAAACGACATTAGATTTACAGAAACCAAAGTCATAGGTTTCGAACCAAAGCTGAAAGACATTATGGCTGATGTTTAAAAGAGACGGGGAGGGGGGGGGGGAGTACATTAGTTTTTACTAATGCACTGCCAGCTTACACACACGCGCACAAAATAGGATTTTTGAGTTTCATGGAGGCCTGTCAGGTCAATTGTATTTTTTCTCTGGTGTATGGTCTGACACTCCTGGGGTATAGATCCAGATCCAGGGGGAAGAACCTCACATGCCATATGGAGTATATGGAAATCAAGGACCCGTCAAACTCGCCAATAACTGGCCATTTATACTCACTGTTTTAGTCCGACCACGACATGCCTAGAAGTGCAAAGAGACAGAACTTTCTCTACTTCCATTTCCCCTTGTCATGTTTCAACAGATGTATTTTTTTAACGCTCTAATCAAAACAAATACAAATATCATCCCTCATTTTGACAGCACACAGCAGCACTGGAGGCCTGGGTACTTGGTCGCTCTGGAAGGGTACAAGTCGGCCTCAGTTTGTTTGAACTGTTGTTTGGGGAAAGCAACACTAAAGAAAGGGTACTAAAGCTTTAAGATAGCATTATGAATGATTTTGTCATGAATTATATACCATGTTTGTGCTTGCAGTTGCCTATTTTAAAGTTTAGGAAGGACACAGGCCTACTATGAGATGTGCACTATGTTATATTCACCATTTCATAGGAATCACTGAAAGAATGGAAATGTCTGGGGTATGTCTCAAATGTGGATATCATTTCAACAAATACATGTTTAAATCATTTTTTAAATGTGACCAAGTGTGGCAAATGTTACATACGGGGTCAATAAAAGTCACATTTTGATTTTGGTTTGATGGAGAAGATAAATCCTCCCTGTAAACTGGGATATTGGAGCCCATGAAATGTTCTTTCCATCCATACTCACGACTACAACCACCACTTCCATTCACAAGTGATTAGTGTTTTACCTGATTTACCGAAATGACACAAACCAAAATACATGAATCATTAATGCCAGCATTTCTCACTATGCCGCGATTCTTCCCCTAGCCCAAAACAACATCTGTGAAATGACAACAAAAAGACTACACAACTCTAAATAAAAGATAATAAAACATAACAAATGAATCTATCCTCAAGCCTTGGAAATGCTCAGTGCTGCAGCAGCACAGATCTAGTTAATATCACACCAATTTTCACAGGGGGAATTTCCACAAACATTTTTTCGGGATTTCTAAAAGCCTGTCAGCATACGTCAGCAAGAAGTACAGCGTGCAATTTAAACATCAAGCAAAGCTACCAGGCATAACTGCTTACGGGCACATCATCACATGTCAAACCACACTCAAATAAAACACTGATGACATTGGTCCCATTTGTATTCAGCTCAACAGTTGACATGAATTCAAAGTGAAGTTAGTTTAGTTACAGAATGATTGATGTATTTTGTGTGCTATTATAATCTTTTTTTAAGAGAGTCCAGACACGCAAAGTACATATATACATATACACACTACACCACATGCAGTACAATGTAATCCCACAATGACTTGGTTTATTACACAACTCACCAACCCCGACAGCATTTGGAAGTGTCTTTTAACTGGCAAGTGGCAATTGACTTATTGGGAGAAATGACATCATGGCATTGTAATTGTACTTACTTGAGCTGAATGTCGGAGGGCTTTGAGACTGGGCCACAGTTCAGTGTAGCAGCGCATGGATCTGTCAAGTTTAACCAGTCCTGCGGTGTCACCATGATTGATACTTGACTGAAGATCCTGGCTTAACATCACTGGCATTCATCTTCGAGGTGCTGATTGGCTGCTAGAGAGCGATGACCATCCAATTCCCTCCATGTAGTTCACAATGGAGAGTGTATGAAATATAGTTGTGAATGAAAAAGGTCTGATAGCACTAATTCAATAAAGTGGTTGTATTGGAGGGGGGGGGGGGGGTCTTAGCATGTGCGATGAGGGAGCATTTTACACAGCTGAGAAACCTGCAGATCATTCATCATTGTGATGGATTAATGATGACTGGATGCTAAAAATGTCAGAAACACTGCATCAAAGCAAACAGGCAGATACCAACGGTCTCACACAGAGATCAGAAAGTGGTTCCATAAAGCGATGACATTCAGATGATGCTGCGTCAATTTGTTTCGCTCAGAACGGAAGGCAGGGCGAAAACTCAAAGTCACATGCATCAAAGTCAAAAGACCTTTAAAGATAATTAGTTTGTCCTTTTGTAAAGACTAATGAGGGATATCCCTTTGGGCGTCGTTTTCCACGTTGTCTTGTTGTGCTTATTTTGAGGGCTTTTATTTTGAAACAATTTTAGTTCGAATAGATGTAAAATTATAACATTTGAATATTTGGATGCAAAAATCATACATATCTTAGATACGCCTGCTGGTGGCTAAAAGCAAGCAATGCAATGTGTATAAAATGTAATCACTGTTCAAATATTAATCTGGAACACAAAATTGTCCATTTTGTACTGATGAATGCTATTTTCATTCAGTGAATTCCTGCAGGGACTTTTTGAACATACATCAACTATGTGCACTCAGGAAAATAGCGGCTCTGAGCTAAGAAGAAATACAAAAAATAAGAAATACAAGAAATCAATTATCCTAATGATTATGAGCACAGGAACTCCAAAACAAACAAGATAACTGATAACTGATAATGGAGAGACTGGCAGACCGCCTGCTGTTGGGGTAGCGGGCCTATAGGACTGTACTGTACTCACTTGGAACAACCAAAGGGATTGCACTGGTTTCAATCCCTGATTTTGCTGCTATCTTAAAGAATATAATAATATAATCTTAAATGTTAAAAGAAGGAACCTGACATAGGTCAGTTTCAGTGTTAAGGTCAGGACAAAACGCATTACGTGATTTCCAGTGATTCAATATGGCTCTTATCTGTATCTATTTGTTGCAAAGGCCAGGTCTTTGGTAATCTGCAGTAACTTTTGAAATTGACTGATGGCCTTCCACCCAGGGCCACAGTAGCAGCCTAGCAACCGTCTGCTAATCCAGTTGCATTCATCTTCAACTCCGTCCCTCCCATCCTCCACCCATCTACCTCATGGTACACCCCCCCTGACCCTCCCTCGCTACCTTATGTGGCATTTCACAAACAGGATCCTGCCAGCCATCCCTCCACACCCCACCCATTCTCCATTACCCCCACCCACCCCTTCAAGAAGCAAAAAAAAAAACAAAGAAAGAAAGAAAATAATCATCGCCTTCAGCTAAAGGCTATTGCTGATCTGGAATGCATAAAGAGGCGAGAGAGTGTGAGCACCGACACCGTCTCACAGAGAATAATATACTAAGCTACTCTTCACTCATCTGGGGCAAGCCGTTTTCCAGTGGTGTCTCACGGCAAAAGATGATAAATGGATGGGGAAAAAAAACACTGTACCGCTGTTTCTCAGCTCACATCTCATCTTTGATTCGCGCGCACGGTGCTCAGTGCCCCTCACCGTTTGTTTTTTAACTGTCCCACAAAAGGCAGGGTTCCATTTTTCATCTTATTATAACGTTGGCGAGGACTCTGGACGAATTCACATACAACAAAAATGTGTATTGGGTCCTGCTCTGACCACAAAAAGAGGAAAAAAAAGTGAAAAAGTGAAGTCTAGAAGGAAGACAGCAGACGATAGACCAGGGAACTGAAGGATGAACATAGAGGGGAAAGTTGAGAGGAGTAAAAGACAGAGATCGTCAGAACAAAAGGAAAGAGGATGGGGGTGTGGATAAAAGGGGAATCTCTGATGAAAGAATGATGGGTAAGGGCAGTCGGTGCCAAGGATAACTCAACTCTTCTGGTTAAATCTTCATTTTCCATCCTGAAAGAAGAGGGTTTTTTTAAGACAATCCTAGCATTGCTAATTAAACAGTTCCGTCTGCTGTATAGATCCACTGCTTTCACTGGTGGATGACACACACACACACACACGGTTCCTGGTCATTAACAAAACCCACAACTGTTTGACTAAAGGCATCATTACTGACAGAATGGAATGAAAACCATTCCTTGTGGCACATCTGATGCCTTTTAGTAACAGTCGTCTTATTTGCAGAAAATGAGCAGTGGGTACCGCAGGTCACCACCGAGACAAGACTCTGACCAAATCCTCAAGGTGAACATTGGAACCATTAGAGCGACAAAGGCTGGGGGGGGGGGCTGTTTAGTTATTCCAGGGATTGTCACAGCGCCCCCTGGGATTGATGGCTTTCCACTGACAATGAAATATGATACCATGCTGGGCTACAGACAGCACCCTGCAGAGATGTGATATGTTCAACAAATTGGGCCGGAATAGGTTTGGTGTTACTCAACTGTGAGAGACACAACACCAGATCTGTTCACTAACATTGTTTTCAAGTCAAGGGTCAGGCCTTTATTAACCAGTCGATAGCAGGTTTGTAAAATAAATATATTTTCTTTTGGGTTTTTTTTTCTCATATGCAGTAATGCTGCATATGAGAAAATAATAAATAATACATATTTGAATGACCTCCTACAAACACTGACGTCTGTCGTAAACAATGTTTCCCTTGTAGTGAAGAGTCTTTGATGGTGTTTTTCACCACCTTGCACTGAAAAAAGTTGAAAGAATCTCTAGAAGTTCATCACATTTCTTTTGGAAAATGTAATTATAAAATTAATTAACTGTAGAATTAACTAACATTGAGAAACTAAGTTCCTAAAGGTTTATTCACTGAATGATTAAATAATACCCACTAACACAAAGAGAGAAAAAATGAACTGAAATGATCCTCAACCTATACATTTCTACCACCTCTGAGACAAGCACTGCAGGTGTTTTCTCTTCAATTGCACGTAAAGAACTGCCTGAACTCTTGCAGTCAGACCCAATTTATAGCACCTGGGCAGTGTAGCTCAGGTGTATCCTGTTCCCATAATGAGGTGACTGGCCGAGCGCAAATTAATTTCAGAAGACGTTAACTTAAATATCCACTTGACTGTAACAAAATGAACTGTATTGTAATACTATCTTAAGTAGGGTTGTAAATGTGAAATATGTTCAATTTATGTACATATAATTAATGTTATTCGTCCCCTTAAGGGGCCTCGCATAATTCATTAAAATCCTCACGATGAATGAAATGTCAAAGTAAGCTTGAGCACGATGTCAAAACCGACTTAAGTCACTTAAAAAAAAAAAACGACACTTAAGTCAGAGCCGTCTGCCATCTTGGCACAAGAAAACAAGTCTTAAAAGCATCATGATATAAGCTATAGAGAAGAGAAGAGAGAAGGCACACTTGAATACACATAAACAGATTAGAAGCTAAAGTAAAGTTTTTTTCCCAGGTCAACTTAAATCTTTAATGCCTTTCATTCTTATTAATATGATAGAGAACAATTAAATAGAAAAATGCTTCATAACCATAATGCATTTATGGTATGTTCTGTTATTCTGGACCACTTGAAATAACACATTATCATGACAAATAAAGAAACTAGAAGGAATTTATTTCAACAGTGTTTATTTTTATTGATTTACAATGCATTAGAATTTAATGAAAGGGTTTCTTTTGTATTTCAGTCCAGTTTTAAATGCAAGTAGCGCTGGTATATTTTGGTATACCTACTGTATACACAGCCTCTATGACAAATCCAGGGTTAGTCCAATTTATTTCTTTCCCATCACCTCATACTTCCAGAAGGTCAGAAAATTAATTTTGGCCTGGGGCCAAAAATAGATTTACAGGGGGAGAAAAATACATCTATATCAACGTAAGAGTACAACACAAGATCACTACTATCCCTGATCCATTAATAATACAGAGACAAGTCCATACAGAATTCAGAAACTACACTGTTAACTTAAAAATACAATCTATATAACTTAACTCCCTAGTCAAACCGAAGTTGTTTCAACTTAAAAAATTGAACTTGAAAAGACAAGTTGTAAATATTACTGACAAGAACCACAGTACTAAAAATATACTACCATAGCAATAGCAACACAGAATGCACCTTCCAATCATTCAATCTTTAATTTAATGTCACCCATGGTTAATTTGCATGAAAACAATATATCAACTATATTTGAGTCATGCAGTTCTTAGCATCTGACATTTAAAGTATTTCGCTTTGAGTTTTTATCAGTGGTTTTGTGTTCAGTCTATTTGCTTTCTTTTTTACATTTAATAAGTACCCAGACAACCATGAATTGAGTTATTTCTAAAACCATTGATATATATTTATTATTCAACATATTCAAGACATTATGGAACAAAACGAGTGACACGTATTTTCTTCCACATATACCACCATCTATTCTCACACTCTTAGAAGAAAAACTATTTTAAGTAAGGATCTGGTTTTATCACAACCCAATGATGGATTGATGAAAAAAAACAATTAAATGACTGCTTATTTATGTTGGACCGGAGGATCAGGTTTGTATAAAGTCTGTAGAAAGACAATTAAGAGTGATGAATGTCAAAGTCAGGGGAAAAAAAACACTTGACTGTTTTTACATTTTTTTAAAGGTCATAATCTTGCAAAAGTTCTGACAAACAAACTGACTGACAAGCTAATTAAGAGGAGCTCCAGCTCTCTTATCGACGTAAGACCTTTCTCGCTCCATTTCTCTTACCTGATTGGCTGTTTGTGTTGGTATTAAAAAGGTCTGTGGAAAACCCAGAAAAAACAGACATCCTGCCGTGGGAATAATTTTGGACTGGAGCTACTGATTGTGTTTTGTCAATATTACTGTGGCAAAAATCAGTGTCAAGTTGGAAGCAGACATACCTTCTACAAATACTGAGGGATTTCCAGCATCAAAAAAAGCGTACTATTTTTGTTTTAGCCCAAAAGTAGAGTAGAAGTAGAAGTCTTCCACTCAGCCAGCTGTCATTGAATGTGACAAGACTTCCATCAGCATTGATAGAGCTTCAAGCCAGCACTCCCAAAAGAGACAAAGAGACGACATCCACTCCAGCAAGAGCAGCCGACGCACTTGCAACCCAGCCCTTCTTGATTTAATTTTCTCTCTCTCTCTCTCTCTCTCTCTTCTCTCTCTCTCCTCTCTCTCTCTCTCTCTCTCTCTCTCTCTCTTCTCTCTCTCTCTCTCTTCTCTCTCTCTCTCTCTCTCTCTCTCTCTCTCTCTCTCTCTCTCTCTCTCTCTCTCTCTCTCTCATGTGCCATTGATTGATTTATTCATTTTTATTGCATACTTTGTCACACATTCTGATGACACTGAATGCAACATATTTCATGTTTTCTGTGTTAGAATGTGTGGCAGGAGAACAAGTCACATGCCTACACAATATAACTTTATAAAACATGTTATATTCTTCATAGTACGTAGAAGTAATCATAGTTGTTTAGATCCATTATGTTGTTTTGCTTTCCAAAAGGCAACATCTTTCAAGGAGTTGTGACTTGAAAACCTAGTTTAAAATATCTATGTCAAAATGTTTAGAAAATACTGAATTCCCTCCTGTGTGGGATATTTCATTTTCAAGGGTGTTTTGACCTTTCCGTGGGTATTTTCCTCATCTTGTTTAACTGACTTCATCACACAGCATTTGATTAGGTCATCACACACTTCAATTTAATTACTTAATGAGACATTTGATTAATGAAATAATCAGACTTGTATCGGGCATGTTTAAATTATATTCTCACAAAATGACAGTTGCTCTTCATTAGCAACTTCTATTATCTATCACTTTACTTTTAATATTACTGTACAATAATAATAACAATAATAATTATTATTCTTATTATTCCCAAACATGTATTATTCCCAGATCAACTATTGTACTATTTATACTTTTTAAGTATGTCAACTTAAAAACTCATAAACTCCCACAATACACACTGTGTTTTAGAATTGTTAGTGTACAAAATATAAAATACCAAAATGTCACAGCCACGGCCATGCCTCCAGTTGTTCCTTGTGTTTTCCCTTTCTCTTGTGTCTCCTGTACTCCTTGTTTCAGCGTTGTGGTTAGCTTTACGTCTCCGGCTCCTTGAATTGTGTTTTCAAGTTATCTCTCATGTGTATTTTGGCTCATCTCTAACTTTGTACCCCTGTGCCACAGGATCATTGCTTGCCTATCTGCCTACCTGCTGTTCATCACCCTGCCTGACATTCAACAATCCAGTCAGCTGGTCACTAGCTTCCCAGCTAGCTTCTGCAACCACACTCTGTTATCAGCTTTTGTCTGCCAGACTTTCCCTCAGCCATCCTCATTCCCTGGAAATTCTGACAATGTACCTCTTTCCTATACATTCAAACTCTGAGTCTGTGTCTGCGTTTGGATCTCCCTGAGTTGATGGTAACAGACAATCTGGCGAACATTGACCCAGCGGACGATGACACCCTCCGTCAAGCCCTCACCACTCAAGGCTCCCTTGTGGGTCAGCATGACCAACTTCTCCGGGAAGTCATGGAGAACTTCAAGACACTCTTGACCCATGTAGCCAGGATCAGCAACCAAATGGACATGGTTTCCACTCACCTCTCCAATCAGACCCGCAATCCAGCTTAACCAGTCCGCTCCCACTCTTGCTTCCCTGGCTTCCCCGTCCTGATGGCTTCATGTCCCAGTGCCGGTGCGTTACACTGGGGATCTGGGAATGTGCAGGGCTTTCCTCATTCAGTGCTCCCTGGTTTTTGAGCCATCCATAAAGATAAGTTCATGATCGCCAAAACACCCAAAAAGCAACATGTAACACACTAGCAGCCACCATAAAACTACAGCACTCCTTCACGTCACTCTACTGTACATTTCCAATATACAAGTTACTAAAAACTTTATTTTCAGCAAGCTGCACACCACAAAAAACACCACTGAAATTATCCTTTTTCTAGTTTTAAGTATTAATCTAAAATTAATTTAGAAGAACACTATGAATGTAGAAGAAATCAAATCAGACAGTGTACATACAACTCCTGTATTCCTTTGTATGCTTCATTCTTAACGCTTCTTCTTAAGTCCTAACTTAATTAGTCCTAAAGTAATAACTCCTCTATTATATGCATCTTCTGAAAAAGACGCATGTGCCGCATTGCCTGTGATTAGGCCACTTTTGGACCAACAGATGTAACCTGATAGGCGGGAACAAGGAGCCACTGGGTGGAAGTTAACCTTCACCATGATTAAGCTTGTTATTTCCCACTCAAACAAGGATCAGGAGATGCTCAGAGGACCTACATCGACCCGAGAAAAAGACCATTTTAAAAGTTGGAGAGACTATTAAGCTTATTGAACCTTCCTTTGTCTGGAATGCTTGTACCTTGTTTCCAACTCTAATGGAGCTACAACATACCTATATAACATTATATAGATATATGTATGTATCATATGTTTTCTTTTCTTTTTTAAATACAGGAAATCCTTGAACCTCTCTCAGTGTTCAATCCAATTGTAGATATAATTGAATAAGAAAAATAAAGATGACCACCCAAGAGTTCCACTTAAAAACACAAATATGATGGTTAAGGACTTAAATAATGCATTTGTGTAAGAGAACCAGGCATGATCAAATGCTCAGTAAGATGCAGTACATTCATTTAATTACCTTAAACCCAGCTTGATGGGGGTTTCTTGAAAAACGGCAACATGGCAACACAGCGTTTTCAATCAATACAACTTATTACGTGGATAAATGGGCCTCTGTTGCTTAATTCAAGAAGCATATTTATATTGATGTCTCATTTACCCCTTGTCTATGACTCAAAACTAAACCAGTACATTGAAGTTAATGTAGTTAAGTTGGGTCCAGCCCCATAGTCATAAGCCTCCATTTACAAACTCATGCATGCACCATTACGGTTTTAGTGCCAGAAATAGATCTGCTTTATGTACCCTCTATTTTGCGAGTATTGCACAGGAGAGGTATGTCCATACAGAACAGTGCAGCTATACGGTGGCGGTAAGGTGGATATACAACTGCAACGGTTGCTCAATGGCATACTAGAGGTGATGAAATACACCACCATTTTACAAGATGATGATTTCAAGCAGATTGTTGATCATCTGCCAAATGGTTCTGCTGCCATGCGGTGATTGTCTGTGAGTGGCGCAGTGTCTAATGTAGCCTGTCTACTATTAGAAACTGGAAGCCCATTCCCACCAAGAGCAACAACCAGTATGGTCTAGACTAGTAGAGGAACAGCCATAACCAATCCCATAATATAGCTCTATGAGATGTGTGGTGCCATGGCAACGAGAGGAGTGCTTTTCAATCCCCTGCTTTTTTTTTTCCATGGGCAGTCCCACTACAACAGACAACAAGCTAAAGGAGTCAATAGGACTTGGTTGGTAAATAACACTCAGAAACCAGAGAGCTTAGGACCATGGAGAGCTGCAGACCAGATGGTTCCTACATTGCTACTGCTCTGTCTATAATGTAAGGGTTTTGAGTTGCATTCATGCATTGTGTTCTATTGTTATGCATGGAAATTACCCCCTTCCAACCTGGTGCACCAGGTTGGGAAGGGGTAATTTCCATGCATAACAATAGAACACAATGCATGAATGCAACTCAAAACCCTTACATTATAGACAGAGCAGTAGCAATGTAGGAACCATCTGGTCTGCAGCTCTCCATGGTCCTAAGCTCTCTGGTTTCTGAGTGTTATTTACCAACCAAGTCCTATTGACTCCTTTAGCTTGTTGTCTGTTGTAGTGGGACTGCCCATGGAAAAAAAAAAGCAGGGGATTGAAAAGCACTCCTCTCGTTGCCATGGCACCACACATCTCATAGAGCTATATTATGGGATTGGTTATGGCTTTCCTCTACTAGTCTAGACTACTGGTTGTTGCTCTTGGTGGGAATGGGCTTCCAGTTTCTAATAGTAGACAGGCTACATTAGACACTGCGCCACTCACAGACAATCACCGCATGGCAGCAGAACCATTTGGCAGATGATCAACAATCTGCTTGAAATCATCATCTTGTAAAATGGTGGTGTATTTCATCACCTCTAGTATGCCATTGAGCAACCGTTGCAGTTGTATATCCACCTTACCGCCACCGTATAGCTGCACTGTTCTGTATGGACATACCTTCCTGTGCAATACTCGCAAATAGAGGGTACATAAAAGCAGATCTATTTCTGGCACTAAAACCGTAATGGTGCATGCATGAGTTTGTAAATGGAGGCTTATGACTATGGGGCTGGACCCAACTTAACTACATTAACTTCAATGTACTGGTTTAGTTTTGAGTCATAGACAAGGGGTAAATGAGACATCAATATAAATATGCTTCTTGAATTAAGCAACAGAGGCCCATTTATCCACGTAATAAGTTGTATTGATTGAAAACGCTGTGTTGCCATGTTGCCGTTTTTCAAGAAACCCCATCAAGCTGGGTTTAAGGTAATTAAATGAATGTACTGCATCTTACTGAGCATTTGATCATGCCTGGTTCTCTTACACAAATGCATTATTTAAGTCCTTAACCATCATATTTGTGTTTTTAAGTGGAACTCTTGGGTGGTCATCTTTATTTTTCTTATTCAATTATATCTACAATTGGATTGAACACTGAGAGAGGTTCAAGGATTTCCTGTATTTAAAAAAGAAAAGAAAACATATGATACATACATATATCTATATAATGTTATATAGGTATGTTGTAGCTCCATTAGAGTTGGAAACAAGGTACAAGCATTCCAGACAAAGGAAGGTTCAATAAGCTTAATAGTCTCTCCAACTTTTAAAATGGTTTTTCTCGGGTCGATGTAGGTCCTCTGAGCATCTCCTGATCCTTGTTTGAGTGGGAAATAACAAGCTTAATCATGGTGAAGGTTAACTTCCACCCAGTGGCTCCTTGTTCCCGCCTATCAGGTTACATCTGTTGGTCCAAAGTGGCCTAATCACAGGCAATGCGGCACATGCGTCTTTTTCAGAAGATGCATATAATAGAGGAGTTATTACTTTAGGACTAATTAAGTTAGGACTTAAGAAGAAGCGTTAAGAATGAAGCATACAAAGGAATACAGGAGTTGTATGTACACTGTCTGATTTGATTTCTTCTACATTCATAGTGTTCTTCTAAATTAATTTTAGATTAATACTTAAAACTAGAAAAAGGATAATTTCAGTGGTGTTTTTTGTGGTGTGCAGCTTGCTGAAAATAAAGTTTTTAGTAACTTGTATATTGGAAATGTACAGTAGAGTGACGTGAAGGAGTGCTGTAGTTTTATGGTGGCTGCTAGTGTGTTACATGTTGCTTTTTGGGTGTTTTGGCGATCATGAACTTATCTTTATGGATGGCTCAAAAACCAGGGAGCACTGAATGAGGAAAGCCCTGCACATTCCCAGATCCCCAGTGTAACGCACCGGCACTGGGACATGAAGCCATCAGGACGGGGAAGCCAGGGAAGCAAGAGTGGGAGCGGACTGGTTAAGCTGGATTGCGGGGTCTGGATTGGAGAGGTGAGTGGAAACCATGTCCATTTGGTTGCTGATCCTGGCTACATGGGTCAAGAGTGTCTTGAAGTTCTCCATGACTTCCCGGAGAAGTTGGTCATGCTGACCCACAAGGGAGCCTTGAGTGGTGAGGGCTTGACGGAGGGTGTCATCGTCCGCTGGGTCAATGTTCGCCAGATTGTCTGTTACCATCAACTCAGGGAGATCCAAACGCAGACACAGACTCAGAGTTTGAATGTATAGGGAAAGAGGTACATTGTCAGAATTTCCAGGGAATGAGGATGGCTGAGGGGAAAGTCTGGCAGACAAAAGCTGATAACAGAGTGTGGTTGCAGAAGCTAGCTGGGAAGCTAGTGACCAGCTGACTGGATTGTTGAATGTCAGGCAGGGTGATGAACAGGCAGGTAGGCAGATAGGCAAGCAATGATCCTGTGGCACAGGGGTACAAAGTTAGAGATGAGCCAAAATACACATGAGAGATAACTTGAAAACACAATTCAAGGAGCCGGAGACGTAAAGCTAACCACAACGGCTGAAACAAGGAGTACAGGAGACACAAGAGAAAGGGAAAACACAAGGAACAACTGGAGGCATGGCCGTGGCTGTGACATTTTGGTATTTTATATTTTGTACACTAACAATTCTAAAACACAGTGTGTATTGTGGGAGTTTATGAGTTTTTAAGTTGACATACTTAAAAAGTATAAATAGTACAATAGTTGATCTGGGAATAATACATGTTTGGGAATAATAAGAATAATAATATTATTATTGTTATTATTATTGTACAGTAATATTAAAAGTAAAGTGATAGATAATAGAAGTTGCTAATGAAGAGCAACTGTCATTTTGTGAGAATATAATTTAAACATGCCCGATACAAGTCTGATTATTTCATTAATCAAATGTCTCATTAAGTAATTAAATTGAAGTGTGTGATGACCTAATCAAATGCTGTGTGATGAAGTCAGTTAAACAAGATGAGGAAAATACCCACGGAAAGGTCAAAACACCCTTGAAAATGAAATATCCCACACAGGAGGGAATTCAGTATTTTCTAAACATTTTGACGTAGATATTTTAAACTAGGTTTTCAAGTCACAACTCCTTGAAAGATGTTGCCTTTTGGAAAGCAAAACAACATAATGGATCTAAACAACTATGATTACTTCTACGTACTATGAAGAATATAACATGTTTTATAAAGTTATATTGTGTAGGCATGTGACTTGTTCTCCTGCCACACATTCTAACACAGAAAACATGAAATATGTTGCATTCAGTGTCATCAGAATGTGTGACAAAGTATGCAATAAAAATGAATAAATCAATCAATGGCACATGAGAGAGAGAGAGAGAGAAGAGAGAGAGAGAGGAAGAGAGAGGAAGAGAGAGGAGAGAGAGAGAGAGAGAGAGAGAGAGAGAGAGAGAGAGAGAGAGAGAGAGAGAGAGAGAGAGAGAGAGAGAGAGAGAGAGAGGAGAGAGAGAGAGAGAGAGAGAGAGAGAGAGAGAGAGAAAATTAAATCAAGAAGGGCTGGGTTGCAAGTGCGTCGGCTGCTCTTGCTGGAGTGGATGTCGTCTCTTTGTCTCTTTTGGGGAGTGCTGGCTTGAAGCTCTATCAATGCTGATGGAAGTCTTGTCACATTCAATGACAGCTGGCTGAGTGGAAGACTTCTACTTCTACTCTACTTTTGGGCTAAAACAAAAATAGTACGCTTTTTGTTGATGCTGGAAATCCCTCAGTATTTGTAGAAGGTATGTCTGCTTCCAACTTGACACTGATTTTTGCCACAGTAATATTGACAAAACACAATCAGTAGCTCCAGTCCAAAATTATTCCCACGGCAGGATGTCTGTTTTTTCTGGGTTTTCCACAGACCTTTTTAATACCAACACAAACAGCCAATCAGGTAAGAGAAATGGAGCGAGAAAGGGTCTTACGTCGATAAGAGAGCTGGAGCTCCTCTTAATTAGCTTGTCAGTCAGTCAGTTTGTTTGTCAGAACTTTTGCAAGATTATGACCTTTAAAAGAAATGTAAAAACAGTCAATTGTTTTTTTTCCCTGACTTTGACATTCATCACTCTTAATTGTCTTTCTACAGACTTTATACAAACCTGATCCTCCGGTCCAACATAAATAAGCAGTCATTTAATTGTTTTTTTTCATCAATCCATCATTGGGTTGTGATAAAACCAGATCCTTACTTAAAATAGTTTTTCTTCTAAGAGTGTGAGAATAGATGGTGGTATATGTGGAAGAAAATACGTGTCACTCGTTTTGTTCCATAATGTCTTGAATATGTTGAATAATAAATATATATCAATGGTTTTAGAAATAACTCAATTCATGGTTGTCTGGGTACTTTAAATGTAAAAAAGAAAGCAAATAGACTGAACACAAAACCACTGATAAAAACTCAAAGCGAAATACTTTAAATGTCAGATGCTAAGAACTGCATGACTCAAATTAGTTGTTATATTGTTTTCATGCAAATTAACCATGGGTGACATTAAATTAAAGATTGAATGATTGGAAGGTGCATTCTGTGTTGCTATTGCTATGGTAGTATATTTTTAGTACTGTGGTTCTTGTCAGTAATATTTACAACTTGTCTTTTCAAGTTCAATTTTTTAAGTTGAAACAACTTCGGTTTGACTAGGGAGTTAAGTTATATAGATTGTATTTTTAAGTTAACAGTGTAGTTTCTGAATTCTGTATGGACTTGTCTCTGTATTATTAATGGATCAGGGATAGTAGTGATCTTGTGTTGTACTTTACGTTGATATAGATGTATTTTTCTCCCCCTGTAAATCTATTTTTGGCCCCAGGCCAAAATTAATTTTCTGACCTTCTGGAAGTATGAGGTGATGGGAAAGAAATAAATTGGACTAACCCTGGATTTGTCATAGAGGCTGTGTATACAGTAGGTATACCAAAATATACCAGCGCTACTTGCATTTAAAACTGGACTGAAATACAAAAGAAACCCTTTCATTAAATTCTAATGCATTGTAATCAATAAAAATAAACACTGTTGAAATAAATTCCTTCTAGTTTCTTTATTTGTCATGATAATGTGTTATTTCAAGTGGTCCAGAATAACAGAACATACCATAAATGCATTATGGTTATGAAGCATTTTTCTATTTAATTGTTCTCTATCATATTAATAAGAATGAAAGGCATTAAAGATTTAAGTTGACCTGGGAAAAAAACTTTACTTTAGCTTCTAATCTGTTTATGTGTATTCAAGTGTGCCTTCTCTCTTCTCTTCTCTATAGCTTATATCATGATGCTTTTAAGACTTGTTTTCTTGTGCCAAGATGGCAGACGGCTCTGACTTAAGTGTCGTTTTTTTTTTTTAAGTGACTTAAGTCGGTTTTGACATCGTGCTCAAGCTTACTTTGACATTTCATTCATCGTGAGGATTTTAATGAATTATGCGAGGCCCCTTAAGGGACGAATAACATTAATTATATGTACATAAATTGAACATATTTCACATTTACAACCCTACTTAAGATAGTATTACAATACAGTTCATTTTGTTACAGTCAAGTGGATATTTAAGTTAACGTCTTCTGAAATTAATTTGCGCTCGGCCAGTCACCTCATTATGGGAACAGGATACACCTGAGCTACACTGCCCAGGTGCTATAAATTGGGTCTGACTGCAAGAGTTCAGGCAGTTCTTTACGTGCAATTGAAGAGAAAAACACCTGCAGTGCTTGTCTCAGAGGTGGTAGAAATGTATAGGTTGAGGATCATTTCAGTTCATTTTTTCTCTCTTTGTGTTAGTGGGTATTATTTAATCATTCAGTGAATAAACCTTTAGGAACTTAGTTTCTCAATGTTAGTTAATTCTACAGTTAATTAATTTTATAATTACATTTTCCAAAAGAAATGTGATGAACTTCTAGAGATTCTTTCAACTTTTTTTCAGTGCAAGGTGGTGAAAAACACCATCAAAGACTCTTCACTACAAGGGAAACATTGTTTACGACAGACGTCAGTGTTTGTAGGAGGTCATTCAAATATGTATTATTTATTATTTTCTCATATGCAGCATTACTGCATATGAGAAAAAAAACCCAAAAGAAAATATATTTATTTTACAAACCTGCTATCGACTGGTTAATAAAGGCTGACCCTTGACTTGAAAACAATGTTAGTGAACAGATCTGGTGTTGTGTCTCTCACAGTTGAGTAACACCAAACCTATTCCGGCCCAATTTGTTGAACATATCACATCTCTGCAGGGTGCTGTCTGTAGCCAGCATGGTATCATATTTCATTGTCAGTGGAAAGCCATCAATCCCAGGGGGCGCTGTGACAATCCTGGAATAACTAAACAGCCCCCCCCCCAGCCTTTGTCGCTCTAATGGTTCCAATGTTCACTTGAGGATTTGGTCAGAGTCTTGTCTCGGTGGTGACCTGCGGTACCCATGCTCATTTTCTGCAAATAAGACGACTGTTACTAAAAGGCATAGATGTGCCACAAGGAATGGTTTTCATTCCATTCTGTCAGTAATGATGCCTTTAGTCAAACAGTTGTGGGTTTTGTTAATGACCAGGAACCGTGTGTGTGTGTGTGTCATCCACCAGTGAAAGCAGTGGATCTATACAGCAGACGGAACTGTTTAATTAGCAATGCTAGGATTGTCTTAAAAAAACCCTCTTCTTTCAGGATGGAAAATGAAGATTTAACCAGAAGAGTTGAGTTATCCTTGGCACCGACTGCCCTTACCCATCATTCTTTCATCAGAGATTCCCTTTATCCACCCCCCATCCTCTTTCCTTTTTGTTCTGACGATCTCTGTCTTTTACTCCTCTCAACTTTCCCCTCTATGTTCATCCTTCAGTTCCCTGGTCTATCGTCTGTGTCTTCCTTCTAGACTTCACTTTTTCACTTTTTTTTCCTCTTTTTGTGGTCAGAGCAGGACCCAATACACATTTTTGTTGTATGTGAATTCGTCCAGAGTCCTCGCCAACGTTATAATAAGATGAAAAATGGAACCCTGCCTTTTGTGGGAGTTAAAAAAAAACGGTGAGGGGCATGAGCACCGTGCGGCGAATCAAAGATGAGATGTGAGCTGAGAAACAGCGGTACAGTGTTTTTTTTCCCAATCCATTATCATCTTTTGCCGTGAGACACCACTGGAAAACGGCTTGCCCAGATGAGTGAAGAGTAGCTTAGTATATTATTCTCTGTGAGACGGTGTCGGTGCTCACACTCTCTCGCCTCTTTATGCATTCCAGATCAGCAATAGCCTTTAGTGAAGGCGATGATTATTTTCTTTTTTCTTTGTTTTTTTTTTTGCTTCTTGAAGGGGTGGGTGGGGTGTAATGGAGAGATGGGTGGGGTGTGGAGGAGGATGGCTGGCAGGATCCTGTTTGTGAAATGCCACATAAGGTAGCGAGGGAGGGTCAGGGGGGGGTGTACCATGAGGTAGATGGGTGGAGGATGGGAGGGACGGAGTTGAAGATGAATGCAACTGGATTAGCAGACGGTTGCTAGGCTGCTACTGTGGCCCTGGGTGGAAGGCATCAGTCAATTTCAAAAGTTACTGCAGATTACCAAAGACCTGGCCTTTGCAACAAATAGTACAGATAAGAGCCATATTGAATCACTGGAAATCACGTAATGCGTTTTGTCCTGACCTTAACACTGAAACTGACCTATGTCAGGTTCCTTCTTTTAACATTTAAGATTATATTATTATATTCTTTAAGATAGCAGCAAAATCAGGGATTGAAACCAGTGCAATCCCTTTGGTTGTTCCAAGTGAGTACAGTACAGTCCTATAGGCCCGCTACCCCAACAGCAGCGGTCTGCCAGTCTCTCCAT
The DNA here is from genome assembly GCA_030340625.1 of Merluccius polli. Classification (NCBI taxonomy): domain Eukaryota; kingdom Metazoa; phylum Chordata; class Actinopteri; order Gadiformes; family Merlucciidae; genus Merluccius; species Merluccius polli. The sequence goes on from JAOPHQ010005245.1 coordinate 40,152, forward strand.
TATCAGTTATCAGTTATCTTGTTTGTTTTGGAGTTCCTGTGCTCTTCATAATTAGGATAATTGATTCTTGTATTTCTTATTTTTTGTATTTCTTCTTAGTCAGAGCCGCTATTTTCCTGAGTGCACATAGTTGATGTATGTTCAAAAGTCCTGCAGGAATTCACTGAATGAAAATAGCATTCATCAGTACAAAATGGACAATTTTGTGTTCCAGATTAATTTTTTGAACAGTGATTACATTTTTTATACACATTGCATTGCTTGCTTTTAGCCACCAGCAGGGCGTATCTAAGATATGTATGATTTTTGCATCCAAATATTCAAATGTTATAATTTTACATCTATTCGAACTAAAATTGTTTCAAAATAAAAGCCCTCAAAATAAGCACACAAGACACGTGGAAAACGAGCCCAAAGGGATATCCCTCATTAGTTTTAAAAAGGACAAACTAATTATCTTTAAAGGTCTTTTGACTTTGATGCATGTGACTTTGAGTTTTCGCCCTGCCTTCCGTTCTGAGCGAAACAAATTGACGCAGCATCATCTGAATGTCATCGCTTTATGGAACCACTTTCTGATCTCTGTGTGAGACGTGGTATCTGCCTGTTTGCTTTGATGCAGTGTTTCTGACATTTTAGCATCCAGTCATCATTAATCCATCACAATGATGGATGAATGATCTGCAGGTTTCAGCTGTGTAAATGCTCCCTCATCGCACATGCTAAGACCCCCCCCCCCCCCCCCCCTCCAATACAACCACTTTATTGAATTAGTGCTATCAGACCTTTTTCATTCACAACTATATTTCATACACTCTCCATTGTGAACTACATGGAGGAATTGGATGGTCATCGCTCTCTAGCAGCCAATCAGCACCTCGAAGATGAATGCCAGTGATGTTAAGAGCCAGGATCTTCAGTCAAGTATCAATCATGGTGACACCGCAGTGGTTAAACTTGACAGATCCATGCGCTGCTACACTGAACTGTGGCCCAGTCTCAAAGCCCTCCGACATTCAGCTCAAGTAAGTACAATTACAATGCCATGATGTCATTTCTCCCAATAAGTCAATTGCCACTTGCCAGTTAAAAGACACTTCCAAATGCTGTCGGGGTTGGTGATTGTGTAATAAACCAAGTCATTGTGGGATTACATTGTACTGCATGTGGTGTAGTGTGTATATGTATATATGTACTTTGCGTGTCTGGACTCTCTTAAAAAAGATTATAATAGCACACAAAATACATCAATCATTCTGTAACTAAACTAACTTCACTTTGAATTCATGTCAACTGTTGAGCTGAATACAAATGGGACCAATGTCATCAGTGTTTTATTTGAGTGTGGTTTGACATGTGATGATGTGCCCGTAAGCAGTTATGCCTGGTAGCTTTGCTTGATGTTTAAATTGCACGCTGTACTTCTTGCTGACGTATGCTGACAGGCTTTTAGAAATCCCGAAAAAATGTTTGTGGAAATTCCCCCCTGTGAAAATTGGTGTGATATTAACTAGATCTGTGCTGCTGCAGCACTGAGCATTTCCAAGGCTTGAGGATAGATTCATTTGTTATGTTTTATTATCTTTTATTTAGAGTTGTGTAGTCTTTTTGTTGTCATTTCACAGATGTTTGTTTTGGGCTAGGGGAAGAATCGCGGCATAGTGAGAAATGCTGGCATTAATGATTCATGTATTTTGGTTTGTGTCATTTCGGTAAATCAGGTAAAACACTAATCACTTGTGAATGGAAGTGGTGGTTGTAGTCGTGAGTATGGATGGAAAGAACATTTCATGGGCTCCAATATCCCATGTTTACAGGGAGGATTTATCTTCTCCATCAAACCAAAATCAAAATGTGACTTTTATTGACCCCGTATGTAACATTTGCCACACTTGGTCACATTTAAAAAATGATTTAAACATGTATTTGTTGAAATGATATCCACATTTGAGACATACCCCAGACATTTCCATTCTTTCAGTGATTCCTATGAAATGGTGAATTATAACATAGTGCACATCTCATAGTAGGCCTGTGTCCTTCCTAAACTTTAAAATAGGCAACTGCAAGCACAAACATGGTATATAATTCATGACAAAATCATTCATAATGCTATCTTAAAGCTTTAGTACCCTTTCTTTAGTGTTGCTTTCCCCAAACAACAGTTCAAACAAACTGAGGCCGACTTGTACCCTTCCAGAGCGACCAAGTACCCAGGCCTCCAGTGCTGCTGTGTGCTGTCAAAATGAGGGATGATATTGTATTTGTTTTGATTAGAGCGTTAAAAAAATACATCTGTTGAAACATGACAAGGGGAAATGGAAGTAGAGAAAGTTCTGTCTCTTTGCACTTCTAGGGCATGTCGTGGTCGGACTAAAACAGTGAGTATAAATGGCCAGTTATTGGCGAGTTTGACGGGTCCTTGATTTCCATATACTCCATATGGCATGTGAGGTTCTTCCCCCTGGATCTGGATCTATACCCCAGGAGTGTCAGACCATACACCAGAGAAAAAATACAATTGACCTGACAGGCCTCCATGAAACTCAAAAATCCTATTTTGTGCGCGTGTGTGTAAGCTGGCAGTGCATTAGTAAAAACTAATGTACTCCCCCCCCCCCCCCCGTCTCTTTTAAACATCAGCCATAATGTCTTTCAGCTTTGGTTCGAAACCTATGACTTTGGTTTCTGTAAATCTAATGTCGTTTGCTTTGCGGGTCATGTAGTGTGTCCATATTAGCTGGAACGACGGAAGGTGAGGCAGGGCACACACTGGGGTTGTGTTTGCTCAGGTCTTCTGACAATTTACTGACACATGATGTATGAGCTCCACAGGGCAGTCAAGGGAAATGTAAATGATAGTGATGGTGAAAGAAACTAAGTCTACAGAGAAAACCACACAGAACTCATGAATAACTGCTTTGTTCCTGTTTGAATCCCCCCAGTCCCGTGTGCTGGCACTGATTTTTGAAACAGAAGAATTGTCAAACGCTTGTATTCCTGGAAGACGAGCGTCATGTACGCTTCACGTAAGTGTTGCATATTGCAACACCAATGACATGCGAGTGACATGCGTAAACGCATGGTAAGGCCTCAACACAGCCTGAAACAAATGGTTTTCAATAAGTGTCATCTTTTTAACAGTTGAGGCTGATTCTAAAAAAAAAACACTGTTGTCTGTACGGCAGCACCTCACGCGATGCTGTCCACCTCTTCAGTATTCCTCTGGGAATCCCATTCCAAGTTCTGTGTGCTGGAAAGGAGATGTTTGATGGACATGATAGCTAAGTAGAGCAAGGAAAAGAGCATGCCATTTCAATAAGATAAGGTGTATTATATTAGCTGGCTTTATTGATAATTGTATTGAGTGTCACACAAAGATGTAGGCCTACAGCAGATTTGACGATATACATACAGTATAAGCAGGAGAAGAGAGAGAGAGAGAGAGAGAGAGAGAAGAGAGAGAGAAGGAGAAGAGAGAGAGAGAGAGAGAGAGAGAGAGAGAGAGAGAGAGAGAGAGAAGAGAGAGAGAGAGAGAGATCTCATCGCAATAACATGTTTTACACTTTGGTAATAGTATATGATAAAATAAAAATAATAATAATGGATTTTATTTTAAAAAAGCGCCTTTCAGTCACTCAAGGACACTGTACAAGAATTGATGATGAATTGACATGATGGTAATAATTGAATAAGTCATTGTATATAATCATTCAGTCAAAGATTATGATTGTATACAAGTAAATGGTGGAGAGACACAATTACACAATGCATTAAACATTTCTCAGAGACCATAAAAGGCATGAGGGACATGTATTGATGCTAAGCACTTACAGTCCCAATATGAAACACAAGGTGCGGTCACTGAAAATGTCTACTACAGCCAATGGCCAAATATTGGAGTTTAAGCTTTGGATCAATTCTCTGAAGAAACACTCAAGATCTCCACAGTCCCTCCCAGTGACACCAGTTAGACGGTGTCAACCATGTAAGCTGTGAACAATGACAAACGGTGCTGTCACCTAGAGTTGGGTGAACTCTCTGTCTTCCGACCAAGAACTCTTCTACAATTAAAAAAAAGAGATATTTTTGTAATATTCAAGCGGGAATGTGCACATACTGGTATAGTAAATGATTACTTGGATGAATGTTGACATGTTAATACAGTGTTTCCCCTACGATTTTTTCCATCAGCGGTGCTGAGGTGTGTGTAAGGTGCACTATGTTGATGTGTGCACGGTGCTGATGTGCAGCACAGAGAGGTTTTAGTATAACTGAATCCGGTAGGGCTCTGGTGCATTCCAAACAGAAATGGTCTCATATGTTATAACAATATAACATAACAAATATCATGCCAGCACACTATGTGCGCAAGCAAACATTTTTTGCCACTCATGTTAGTGCAAAAAACATTTTAGTCTGCAATTTGCAGCCATCACATCCTCTGGGTTTCATAATTCTGTTGCTTCTGTTATACATAATTATGTAGGCTACTTTCTATTATTAAGTCACTTAATAATAGAAAGTAGTTACTTTTTTTCTTTATGCTTCCTACATTTAGTCTAAAGCCATTCGTGAGCTAATGCCACCTACAGTATCATCATGCGTTTTTTATTCTTCTATAGCAGAACACAATTATGCTGTCAGTATTTTTCCACAATATTTCTCCAATGACAATAATGACTGTCACAATTGAGGGGGATGCAGTAGGGGGCACCTATGTTTTTAAATGAAAAAAATAGCATTTGAGGCACCCAACATCATTTCTAATTCTAAAAAAAAAGGTTTTTTTTTGTTGCATGGCTTTTTGTTGCATGGCGACGCTGCGCTGCACCATGGCTGGATGCATGTAAGGGATGCATGTAACACTGTAATAAACCAGTGGAGGGTGGGGTGAAAATGACTAAGATGATTAAGGTTTAACCTTTAATATTACGACACTGAGAACGGCTTTTTACATTTTTTTCAATATTTTTTTTCTTGTTTGCCAGCAGTGCATAAGCAGTGTTGAGCGTTACTGTGTGCACTAATTTAACAATTTCTGCTGAATCACTGACTCTGTGAGGTATGGCCACAGTGGGAGAGGAGAGGAGAATGTGAGAACTGTTCTGTCCTTTTTTATATGAAAAAAAGACACTGTGAAAGAAGATGTTGGAGACCCACAGAGCTTTTGAAGCGGGAATGCACCTGGACATCTGCTCACCCACAATCCCCGGCATATTCATAAAACCCCAGGCAGGAGGGCGAATCAGCATTCATTAAATGGCCACTTTAATGATTCGCAATCTAGCCAACCATTCACCAGATGCATCATAAATTTCATGCGATGTGCATGGAAAGTAAAGACATGGCTGCAAGTGAAAAAAAGACCAGCCCTCCTTGTAATATTCATAATGAAGGGAGTGAGTGAGGATGGAGGGGGGGGTATATATATCTGTTTAGCGTGATGAATGCTCCATTGTCCACGGTATACAATTTTGAAACCATTTAGTCCCTCGTAACGGGTCCTGTGAGGGGGAGATAATTAAATGTGGGAACTGTTCAACTGAACATACTTGCATACAACTTTAGATTCTATCCCCTAACCATAATACCATAAGGAAGAGCGTGGGTTGAATATTAAAAATGACATGTTCGTCAATTGCTTGTAATTGCATTTAATGTCTTAACCAGTATGACAGCTTTTTAAGTGCATCTTGGAAACATTTGTCTGATTAAATGAGACATGTGCCTGAAAGGATTCTGGTGATTATTGTTAAACACAACAAAATAAAGTATATACAAATACAATATTTTGCATTTATCATATTGAGTCAAAATGTAAATGCTGGCATTGAATGATGATGTCATTATGATCATATGCCATTTAGAAATTGTATTTCATGCATTTTAAAAACTTTTTAAACTGAATTTATTCTCATCGCAGTTAGTTTTTCTGCCAATTATCATCATGTCAGGCTTAAGTTGACAGAACCGAAGATGGTTTCTAAATGATGAACGGATGGAAATTACAAATTGGACATATTGATTTGGGCAGTGCTGTGTATCATGGATTAATTAGAGCGGAATAATAGTTCACTTGCCAAAGATTTGAACAAAATGTGGGTGCACATTACCCAGATGCTAACCAAGCCATCAATCTACCGATGATGAACAACTTATTTGAACCCTTTCAGTCTGGGTTAAGGACTTTCTATTCCACTGAAACTGCTGTGACCAGAGTGGTAAATGATCTTCTCCTTACCATGGACAGCAATGCAAGCTCCCTGCCGGTGCTGCTTGACCTCAGTGCCACCTTCCACACAACTGACCATAGCGTTCTTCTTGATCGTCTTGAACATTATGTTGGCATTAAAGGCTCGGCTCTTCTCTGGTTCAGATCCTATCTCACAAACAGAAAACAGTTTGTTCTTTGTGAAAACTCACAATCGAAACACTGCAACCTAAGCTTTGGTCTCCCCCAAGGCTCGGTCCTTGGTCCACTGCTCTTTGCAATGTGAAATTATTTGCAGCTACGGAATTAGTTTTCACTGTTATGCGGACACGACACTCAAATCTACATTCCTAATGGATCAAGCAACCCCTCTCAGATACAGAAGGTTGAATCCTGCTTGACTGTAATTAAAAGATGGATGTCCCAAAACTACTTGCAGCTTAACACAGGGAAAACGGGAGCTGATAATCATCGGCCCGAAATAACAACAAACACAATTTGAAGATTTGAGGACTCTACTATCTCTCAAAGTTCCTGTGTCAAAAATCTTGGTGTCTTGTTGGACCATATGCTTTCTTTTGATCAACATGTAAAAAGTATAACCAGAATTGCATTCTTTCATCTTAATATTGCTAAAATTGGACCGATGCTATCTGCAGCGGACGCAGAGACGCTCCACGCGTATCGTCTAGACTAGATTACTGTAATTCAATGTTCTCTGGTTTACTGAACTCCACTACAAAAACAGCAGCGGCAGAACACAGCTGCTATACTCCAAACTAGAACTAAAATGTGACCACATTACTCCTATTTTCTCCAGCCTCCACTGGCTTCTAATTAATGCCAGGTCAGATTTTAAGGTGCATCTACTTACCTATAACATCTTGCACGGATTAGCACCATCCTACCTGAACAACCTTAGTGTTCCTTATTGTCCTTCTCTGCCCCTCCAGTCTTCAGGAGCTGGCCTTTTATCAATTCCAAAAGTAAAAAAGAAATCAGCAAGACACAGAGTGTTCTCTTATCAAGTGCCCTAACAGTCTGCCACCTGTAATCAGAGAAGCTGGCTCTGCTGAAAAATTCTAATTCAAACTTAAAACCTACGTCTTTACTCTCTCATTTGGCTCCTAGGAATGTCCCTCAGCTCTCATTACAGCTAAATCGACCTGTTAGCCAGCACTATCCTACCTCTGCTGTCGATAGGTACTAGATTAGAGGTTTCCTACATGTTTCCTGTCCACCTTGCCTCATCTAACCATAATGCTGTCTCTTTTTTTGTGGGTTGCTATGATCATGACTGGACACCTGGCCACCCCACCTGCCGGCTACCAGCTTGCTCACTAGCCAGCACCTCATCACCATGGACTAGGGCTGCCCCCGACTAAAGATTTTCTTAGTCGACTCTTAGTCGCCATTTCAAGCCAATGGTCGACTAATTGTCGCACTTTTAATGTCATTATTTCAATTAATTTTTTGGGGCATCAGAAAGTGTTTTGAGTTCCAGGGCGAGTGTGTTATAAAAGAAACACTGTTAACCTTGTGCTACTTTACAGATAATACAATACCGTAATAATCAGCCTTTAAAATATAATTTTTACAAGCACACGCACGAAGCGGGCTGCCCATTAATGGCATGGACCAAGCAGTTCTGAAGGTTGTCGGAAAAACAACCAGGAAGGAGACATTGAACACTTTTGATAATTGTATTTATACACTGTATAACTGCACACAACTTTCTTTAAAAGCAAGCAAATTGAAAAAGTGTTTGTTGGTATTTTCGTGTCCGGTGCGTGTGGATGTGTAGCTCTCAGGGTTCACCTTCATGGCGTAGTTACAAGGGATGTGCGACTATTGTCTTGTCTTTAAAAATACAAAAGTGTTTTTTAAAGTTAAGATATTAGATATTCAACAGATATTCACACTCCGAATTACAACGATCAGACGCGGGGAAATAAAGACGCGATCACCGGTATGAGTCCCGTGGGTCTAGCGGTGTCTGCCTGCCTAGGTGTCTACCTGTCCAGGTGTATTGGTCAATATTTCTGCAGCGATGAGTTAAATCAGGGCTTGTTGCGACCACAGATGTATTGGGTTGCGATGCTTGTGTTATTTTTATGTTTTACGTTTTGCGCGACTAATGAAAACTTATTCGACTAAGCCTCTGTCGATCAACTAAGCCGGTTGGTCGACTATTAGGGGGCAGCCCTACCATGGACAATAAAAATGTTTAAAATTGTACTTAAAATGTATGCTTGTAATACTACTATGTATGTCAATTTGCTCAGTGCACAAGACAGCGCCACTTGACTTCCAGTATTTTGAGAGTGAGCATTGATATTTCCGGGTCGTACCTGATGTTCGCTGTTGTGGGGTGACTTGAGATTTGGATATTGCTAGCTACCATGAGTGTTTTTAAGATTAAAGAGAGATGATCTACATATTAACAGCAAGAGAGGAAGTCGTTGCTACATTGCTGTGTGCCTTAGTGTGCCAATTCTTCGAGGAATAACATGGTTATTAGCTTTCATTCTTTTCCAATCGATCCAGAGGTATGGGCTCAGTGGCTGCTTAAGATCCGAAGGAACAACTTCAGTCCTACTATGAACACTTGTGTATGTAGTAGGCATTTGCAGTCAGATGATATTGTTGTGATGGCTGTAGGACTGAGGAAAATTAGAAAGGGGGTTTTGCCTTCTCTGTTCACCCTACCCACACCAAGGTCCAATGTTTGGCTGAGATACCCTTCCCCGGAGCTACCACCGTCTGATTCAGAGAGGATGGACTTACAGGAGATGCCAACAGCGCCGATTTCTGTTGCACTTGGTGTGTAAGACATTCTGTAACTGTCATCATTTGTAAGACCTGCTTTCAGTAGACTGAAATAATTGCAGACTGAAATTTCTTGAATAAATAATGATTATTTTATTCACAAATATCTTGAGTTTTATGTAAAACAATCACAATAGTTGATTCAAAACATGACAGTTTGAGCTATTTAATTACCCAACAACACTGACTTCAAATTTACTGGTAAACTAAACTGCCATGTAAATATAAAAAAGTAGTAATCTCCCTAATGATTGTAGTGACTTCACTGTCATTATATATTCTCTGAATTACCATGTTCTCTTCAGCAAACCACAGTCACACCACTCTATACCTGTAATTAAGTGCTGGCCATGGACCTGCCAGTAGTAGCTGCTGCCATTTTAATTTCATAGTGTCACTCATTCATGCAGTCAATCACTCAGTCACGCATTGACCTGACCTGGCTTCACACCCTATTAATTATAAAATAAAATAAAAACATTGCAAATCCTTGGTAAACTGGGATTTTGTAGTTGCCATAGTTCTTGGTTTGTGCCAGTGTTGCTCTTAGTGCAACTCATGACTGGAGTTACAGCAGTAATGTTCAGCTGAGATTAGTGTGCTGTCTGGTACAGCAGTCCAACATTATGTTTGCAGAGTGCTGTTCCAGCCACACATGAACACTTATCATCACACATCTCCACAGGTGAGGAGTCTTCAAAGACGATCTTAATTGTCATGTCACAATTATATTTCCATCACACATACCATCAACACATTAGCTTCAATCCTACATAGAAACAAAAACAGAAATGAGCAAACTGAGAGCAGGTTGATAAGATTATTTGGAATAATCATGGTAGTAAAAGTAACGATAAACCTTATCAAGTTCATCACAATAACAGATCAAAAATAATCTAGTTTTGTTATCTGTTTGGAGCATAATCTAAGGAAATTAAAATAGATAAGTTTGAGTAGGCCTGTCCTATCTCACCTGTCTCAATTTACTCAATGAATGCTAGTAGCGGTCATTACTAGTTGCTCACTGTAGCTAAAGGTAGAAATCTGCTGCAAGACTAGTCTTTAATCAATGTCAACGTTCAAACGTTACAAACCCCACCCTACCTACATCAAAACCCTAGAACACGATTGAAGCTTGGAACTGACGAACAAGTCTTCCTTCCTACTCTGAGGTTGTGGGGTTTCTCATGCCTCACAGACCTATAACAGGTAGCTCTGACGCTCACTCTTCCTGCTTACTCTTTATTTGATACTTTGGACAATATGTTAATATCACAAACACACTTAATATTACACCATTACACCTTAAAAAGAGAAATAGAACATGGCTGTGTGATGCCCATGAGTGATCACATTGGTGATTGGTGAATTTAATTCTGTTAGGAATATATTCTATGTGTGATGGTGGTTGGAAAACCAATTAATTGTGTTTAGAGCACAGGTGTTAGTTCAGTGTTTTGAGCAGCAGGGGGCAGTGTGAGGCGGGGGGGGCGGATGCCGACTGGAAATGTGTGACAGAGCGGGTCGCGTTACGGCCGTCCTCTTTCTACGTGCTGTCGGAGAGGAAAGACGTGACGTGCCCGTGTCTTTGTTTGTTATTTATTTCAGGTCGGTATCGGTGCCTTTGCGTTTCATATGTTAATGTACTGATGTAGTAATATCCCCAAGTGTGTATTAGTGTTGAAGATAGAGTTTGTGTGTGCGTGTCGGGACGTGTGAGTGTACCGACGTTATCTGCTAACGGCTAACTGTAACGGTCATTGGCGGCTGTGGTCGCTGGCAGCGGCGTGCGTTCATGTCCGAGTCCATGTCCGTGTTTGAATGTGTGTGTTTGTCGTGTCAGTGCGAATGCGTGTGGCTTCCTGTGCATTTGATCTAGGCGAGTTCATGTCTATATCATTATTATATTGTTGAAAAGTGTGATTTGTGTATCTATTTACTCCGGGTTTTACAGCAAAGAGAGAAAACACAGTTAGTAAACTGTTTTGTTAGCAAGGTTTAAACCTAAGTAAATGCTAAATAATATTGAGTAGTTTGTATCATTTGTATAGTTGATTAATGATGATTGAGTAGATAATCTCAGATTGTGTTAAATTGTGAGCTGTCCAATAAATCTGCTCTTTCTACGTGCTGTCGGAGAGGAAAGACGTGACGTGCCCGTGTCTTTGTTTGTTATTTATTTCAGGTCGGGTACGTCACTGAAAGAGCAACACAATTATCTGCTACGCGGCCCAATTCACGGGACCCGTAACAGCTGCATCACACAGCTAGCCAAACAAGTGCATATGAACTCCCAACAATGTCCAGAGAATCATGTCTAGAGTTTCCCTTTCACACATGTAACACAACAGGAGGTTGTCCGTGTCAGACGCGTTGTCACACACTAGAAATACTTAGTTTGGTTTAGGCGAGGTGTGGCACCTGGGTAGAGCGTGCAATTTAGTTTGCCTCTCACTTTCCCCCTCACTATTCTCATGACATGACGTTCACCTCAGTGTCTGAGAGGAGGGGTTTTAGTTCCCTGCGGATGTCATTGTGTCTGTGCCCCAGTCCCTGGTACACTGTATGTTAGAAAAAGTCTTGGACTGTAGCTCTACTGTAATGTTTGCATCAGGAAGTTTGGATGTAAGCAGTATTCTGTTTCAACCCGATTCCTCTGTAGAGGAATTGCTGTGGCGTTTCATTATCATTCTGTTTAGCACATTAACTCCTGGAATCATGGGCGTAGGTTTGGTTTGAAATGTGCTGGGGACAAAGACGCGTTTGGAAGTGCATTTTCAGAAGTGCTGGGTACAATGACGCGCATGCGCATCCACCCCCCCCCCCCCTTTCGCGCAGGTCATGTTAATTCATAAACATGTATACAAAAATGTGATGACATCCGACACGTTTTATGAATAAGAAAGCCAAGCCTAAATTTTCAAAAAGCATTACACATTTGACACACTGTCTTCTGAAAATAGCCCTACCTAGGTTACGTGTTGAAGTTCAGAGTAAATCAAATGTGTGGCTATGCCTTTTGCTAATACTTTGATGTTATAGTTTCAATTCCCAGTACAATTGACCATACACAGACACACACACACACAGAACACAACTTCTATACAACACATTTCGCCAAGATTGAAAAAGCAAAAATATGTGAGGCAAGACTCGCACAGACGAACAAATCACACCACAAGCTGACTGCTCTCAATTCACAATATGCATCCATCCAATCTTCATCAGGCATTCCTGACCAAAACTTCAAAGCATAGCCTATGCCGATATGCAATCCTCATCATCATCACAACTATTCCAGAATTCAGCAATAGATTCAAACAATAATTAAACAAGATACCGACTATCCATGAGTGACCATCTCCAACACCAATGCTTGCTGTACGATTGCAAACCATAACTAAGTTGGTGGCTAAGGCTAACATTAATTGCAACAAGAGATGAGAAGAGTTAAAATAGCCCGCCATCACTTCTGTGCAAAATGCACAAGACAAAACCTAGCCACACCAACACCAGCAAATAAGTAATAAACATATCGCTTCTTACCTTTGTGTCAGTGGTGGTCTGCATATCCATGTTGTGTACAACATAGGCCTACATTTGTTCTTCTACAGGTTATCACTTTGATATAGTCCATGGGCCATGGCACTAGCAACCTGCTGTATAGGCTAAAATCGATGTCTTGCTCGCCTGACACCTCGGCTCATTGCATCAGAAGTAAAGACTTGGTAGCATATAGATATGATCATAAGATGCCTTGTTTCCTGTCAATGCTGAGCGGTCAGCTCATTTAATAAATAAAAACAAACTACGGTGCCGCAGAGGGGACATATACTGTACACTCACGTCACGACATTCTTTTAAAAAAAGGAGCGCGATTAAGGACTGAGAGAAAGACCTCATCATCATATCCAAAAGAGCTAGTGGACTGGACATCAGAGCTTTTTTTAAAGCCAAGCAGCCATGTAGCACTAGCAGAGTTTTTCTGTCCACCGATACACACTGGTTACTCCCCAACCTAGAACTTAGAATGTTACAGTTGTTGCAGTAAACAGAGAAGCGTGCAGGTTGCCCGCAGCAGCAGCACAGCTGTGCCTGGTGCCTGTGCGGATAGAGATTTTTGTGGATCTGTTGGCATCTGTCGCTCAAGAATTAGTGTTATGATCTTTTTTTTTTTTTTTTTTTTACTAAATTGAGCTCGAGTTTTAAAAAAAAAAAGTGGTGGGTACAAAATGACTCATGACGAAAACTGGTGGGTACGTGTACCCACCGTACCCCCCGTATTCTACGCGCCTGCCTGGAATAGTTCATTTCTTTCCCTTAGGTGGGATTGTAAGAATCCTTTAAGTTCTGCCACAGTCACATCATCTTTATTCATCAGCGTGTCTTTAAAGTTGCCTGGTTTAATTATCCTGAGCACGCTCCTGACTATTTCTGAATCACTGAACTCCTCTTGGACTCATTCATCGATCTGTTGACACACATTGTTGTAGGTTATGTCTGATGTGTGATGGCCAATTTGACCTCCTTGCATTTTGAATTCTCGATGGTGGAGATATGAGAGTTCTCTTACAGAGACCATCTTCTCACTTGTTGTACTGTGTGACGTGTCTCTGTTGTGTGCTGCTGCCTCTGTCGATGATGGCTGTGTTGAAACTAGCTATGTGGTAGGTGTAGTAATACACTGCATTAGTTTCTTACTAAGCTCTTCCTAGCTTAAGAGCGTTCTCTGTAGCTCACTATTTGGTGTGGCATTAACTGAACCAGCCATATAAGCACTGGGCTTATATATACCATACCTCTATCCCCTGACTCAAGAACTCATGAAGGCATTGATGTGTTCGAAGCAACCCTCATGGTCTTCCTCCTCTAGCTCAGACTAGGGCTGTCAACGAATATTCGAAATTCGAATATATATTCGAATAGTTTTTAAAAACAGACATTCGAAGGTGAAAATTAATATTCGAATGTGGAATAACACACTCGTGCCAGCCGCGGCGCGTTCTTTTTGCTTTGCGAGTGGGCGTAAACTTCAATTAATGTTATATTTGTTTCAATCACTGATTGAAGCCTGCCACATTTGGGACATGAGTCGGGATTGCTTGCACAAAACTCTTGATCAGCACTCAGCATTTGTTTATTGCTGTTGTTTATTTAAACCAGTATGCGCAGAGAGAGTGAGGGGGAGCGAGGGCGAGGTCTGCGGTCTTGGCCATTAGTTCCAGGGGTTGAAATAAGGCTGTTTTACTCGCCAAATGCGAGTACGTTTTGTATTTGTCGAGTAATTTATGAAGACCACTCGACACTCTGGCGAGTAATCTAAAAATTTGGCGTGATTGCCGCGGACCCGCCAGCAACGGACCCGCTAGCCGCGGACCCGACCGCGCAGCACCCACCGCCGTCTATAATCCGAAGCTCCCCCGGTCAACAATCGCTCAGCGATTGCCGCGGACCCGCCAGCAACGGACCCGCTAGCCGCGGACCCGACCGCGCAGCACCCGCGTAGCACCCCCCCCCCCCTGATTAGTTCATTTACTTATTGTGGGTAGGTAATATGTTGCCAAATAGCCTATGTTTAAACTTAAATAAACGACCTATACAAGTAGTTATGTCTCGTTGTATTAGTTTGTCCTGTTATTGACGTAATGCGCGTCATTGACATAATGCGCAAAAAGCCGCAAATATAGATATTCGAATATATTCGAATATGTGGTTTTTTTAGAGGGAATATTCGAATGTCATTTTTGAGCAATTTTGACAGCCCTAGCTCAGACTGGTCTTTTCCTGGCACTGGATCCACGGTTTTGTTGATCTGAAACAGTTCAACTGCTGAAAAGGTGAGTAGGCTCTTCCTAATGACCCACACTAGGCTCTTCCTCTCACAGTTCGACATCATAGCTCCTTCCTCTCCCTCACATGGTCACACAGTCCAGCAATGTCACACAATCTCTGCTGCAGGTCGAAGGTTTCTGCTCACATCAATCTTTCTTTCTCAATAGGTCACGGATCACAGCATCAGCTCAGCTGTGGTCCCAGATGTCATCTTATCACTGGATCAGCTCCCGACCATTAGGTGGCGCCGATCCCGGACAACCCCCCAATATCTGTTACAGGTCCCAGGATTGGTACCAACAGATAATAGTTCCTGTAATACAGGATAAAAATGATGAGACGTGACTCTCCTCCACAGAATCCCCCGGATAATGAGAGAACTAGGAAAATGTGAATTTGAATTATGTCTGTTGCATATAAATATTATCCCCATCTATTCCATAACAAAATAAATGTAGAAATACATTAATACATTACACAAAGACCAAACTTTTGTGTGTTTCACATTTATATCACATCAAGATGGACAAGACTACAGACTCTCAATAATGACTGTTTTTGCATTGATGTCAATACTGCATGTATTTGGACTTATCCGCAATATCAATGAAAGAATGGAAAGCAATATACAGGCAAGCAGAAAAGAGTACAAAGTTTCATTCAGTCATCAACGCTTGCTGTGAATTCTTCTTCTTTGCATTTACCACCTAATCTTACCAGAGTATGTACAACAGGATCTAGTCACTGTATTCTCTGGACAATGACCTGCTCTATTCACACATGGGCTCAATCAGACATTACAGACATTACAGACTTTGTACTAGGTAGCTGGCAGGGAAAAATCAGTTTAATGTCTCCAACTCCATTTGCGTTCTCACATACAGCTTCCCCGGGTAATGTCTAGATAAGTTCAGGGTTGCAGTGATTGTGTGAAAGGGGCTAACGTTTCTTCCTTGATAAATAAGGGAGTTTTTTCTTGACTGTGTCTGTGATTAAGGGCTATACAAATAAAATGTATTTGACTTGACTAGATGCACACTTTTATGTGTTTCTACACAAAGTGACAACAGTCTCCTTGTGTGTCTCCAACGTGTACACATGTTGCAAACTGTTTAAGTCACAGACCCAGTAAATATCATCCAAAATGCCTATCACCTCGACATCAGAGAGGAAGCCATGATGAATTATAGATGGATGTCAACCCCACTGGATGAAATTGACTGACAGAAAAAAATCCTATGAAACTACATTGTTTATTGAAGTTCAGAGCATTTGGGATGGCTTGTTCTTATCTTCTCAAATTAATTCAGAATTTGCATGGCAATTGATTCACATTGGCAAAAAAAAGAAAAAAGACATGAAGCAAAGCCTCACAAGGATAATGTCCTGTTTCAGGTCCTTTGTCCTATGTTGAGGCATGGGAGTGTTGGATTCCAACACTCGTATGAGAGTAATGGTGCCCCTCACACTCACTCAGAGGATTTGAATATTTTCTTTAAAAAAAAAACCTTGATGTTGGCTTCATATTTGTCACCTTGCACATGCACCATCCCTCATCATTTATGTTAATAATTAATAGAACAGGGGTGAGGATGAGGTCATGAGGGCTAAATGCTGACAGAAGCAAAAGTGCTATGCGGCTATTTAATTATGCACTGAAAATAAATACAAGGGCTTTTAAGGTATTCTTGCTTGAAACACGAAAATTATTAGTAAATAATAAATAAAAAAAATGTATAATGGTCAATATCAACTAAAAGGGTTAAGAGTTGAGAGTTTATTGAACTAAGTTGTTGGGGCAGATTCTGGAGCAAGAATCTGCTAAATTACAATTAGCTACTGTATTTATAAATTGCGTAAAAGTATTTTTCTTATTTACATTTACATTTAGGGTATTCTTATGTATTCCACATTGCAGCAATTTAAAGACAAGTAGCCTATGACTTGTTTTACGATGCAACATGCAACTGCAGATATTCGTTGAGTGTCCACGTCTTAGCAGCACTTGCATAGTATATCAGACTAGGTAGGTATCTAGATTTTCTATCCCACGATTAAGGGTGAACTTAACTTCCACACTGCATCATCCTTTGGAGAGGCAGTGACAAATCCACACACCCAACCTGCCTGCCTACTGTGCAGGCACCTGCGTGTGCTTGAACAGCTTCTAACAGATGAATGTTGTGACATCAGAGTGATGTTAATGTAATCCCCATTGGAGTTTGGACACACGTCACCGCAGTTACAGTACCCGTGTCAAGGTGACCCTGCCAGGCTTTTATTTATTTAATTTTTTCAATAAATGTTTTATCAGATCCGGTCAGAGTGGAGGTTGTAGTGACCACTGGGGCCAGCAGCACGGATGTGTCACACCCACAGAAACATATTGAGATGTCATTTCACAACCTCTCACAAATCCTTTGACATGTTGATCTGACAAATGCCATAAAGGCAACAAAAGGGTGAAAAAAATGTAGAGCCCTGAATAAATCCTTTTTGTTCCTGTGCGGAAATACATGTAAGATATTCTGTAGGAGATTTACGATGAATTGTGCCACGAGTGCCATCCATGCTCGATTTTACAGACCATGTAAGCTGCTTTCTGAAATCTGATTGTATTATTCTCTCTCTCTCTCTCTCTCTCTGTCTCTCTCTCTCTCTGTCTCTGTATGCTAACGTGAAAGTGTCACTTACCCATCTGCAGTCAAGTAGAGTCGATCCCAAATTGCTACAGCGATTTGTAAGTGACACAGTGCTTAGTTTGAGTAGCCTGCTGTGAAAAATGATTATTAGATACCAGAAAGCACATTATTCACAGTAATATGAATCCATAATTACACAGCTTCCCCTCTCAATTTTCTAAACTAAGTTTACACTTTGCAACAACATACAGTTGCCGTATATACACCTTATATGCCCTCAGCGGGACTCATATGTCCCATCTTCCTTCTTTTTCCCAGAGTTCATTATTTCATTACAGAGTCATTATAATATAAACTCACAGCCTTTCCTCCTTACATTTCAAGAACAGTCCCAGATTGATCTTCTTGCAAATGCTGCAGGCTTGTATTCATGTCACATTGCTGCCATATTGAAAACAAATGTTTTCTTTTCGTCTCTCCAACAATAAGAAAACCCTTACCGTCCTGCCATAGGAGAGTTCACAGGGAAAATACCTGTCCTGGTGAAACTCCGCTGTCAGGATTTAGATGGGCTTGGTTTAATACTGGAGAAAACAATGTCCTTCAAAATGCTTTTACAGCTTTCTCCATACTCAATTACAATGGAGAGGATGTCAATAGATGAAACTGTGACCACATGTGTCCAAGGCTAACACAGAATGCAAAGAGCTTAAACTAATTAACCTATGTTAAGTTAGACTTTAAGGCGAGTTGTGAACATGATTACATTTAATAAATAGAATTGAATACAAATATAGACTTTTTTCTTTAATTGGTTGCTTGGTGATAACTGCAAAACACATGGCCTCCTCACTGAGAGTGCACAGCACAAAAATAGATAACAAGAAGGTGTTGACTAGAGTATAACATGTGAAAACATATTATGCTCAGAGATCAGATTAAACTTTATTTTTTAAATTCCAGATTAAAAAATCTTTTTATGTATGTACATTTTTTAAGTACTTTACTGACTTTATTTTTATTGAATAGCACCAAAAAAAGTCTACATCTGTTGACGTGGCAAGTTCAACAGAACAGAATCAGACTAACATTGTGTCTCTTTATTTAATAGTGTATAATAATTGTTTATTTTTCTTTACATCAGCAGCAGCTTGAGTGTCAATATCCTACCTCAATTCAGAAGGTTGAAATGCAGATGAATCAACAAATAGAAAAAGTTTCCTTCGCCATTAACAATGGTCGTCTTGACAGAGCTGACAATAATAGGCCTAATCAATGGAGGGCAAAGTGGCGCACTGAACGTCATTGATGAAATCCTTGACAGATGGGTCCCAGTGCAAAGGCGAGACGTGTGAAAATATGACATCCGAAATCATGCATATTCTCACTAAAATAAACACTGTCAGACCAGTGGAAAATGTAGATAGGATGTGGTCCAACATAACATCTGACTGTGTAATTTGACATCATGTCTCATTCAAAACAGCTTCAGATGGCTTCAGGTGGGGGAGATCGCCCCTTGATTCTTTTAATTGTTGTCTTCCCTTTTAATTTGGGATAATGTAAAGACTGTTCATTTTGGTTTTACAGCAACAGGTTATAATACGTAGAATGATTGCATTATCTGTTCATACAACAGATATCTTTCATATCTGTCAGTGCAATAAGAACAAGTCACATTTGTGTTTCCCCTGTTCCCACAATGGTGTTGCCTGCTGACGCGTTCTCTCTCAGTCTGACTTTGGCACTGAGTAAGACAGGTACGTAGATAACTTTATAAAGTTATATATAGTGTTTATGTACTAAAATACTATCGGCTGTTGTGTATCCTAGTGTGTTTTATGTTGTCTGATGCCGTGTTGACTGAGTCTGAAGAATGAGACACAATGTTGTATTGTACAACAACTGAGACCTGCTATACTTTTCCCCGTGACCTGAAGCCGTATTGCCTGAAGTATGAGATCTGATGCTGAGGTCTGACGATTTCCTAATATGTACACTGTTCTAAACGTGTCTGTGTATTGTCACTGAAAACAGCAAACACATTCAATCTGTTGCATCATTAAAGGCATTGATGAGAAATGCTATATCCCTGAAAACACATTTCCTCTAAGCCTGTACTAGTTCAAAGCATTTTAGGAATGCTTCATTACAGCGATACCTACCTAGCGATACGACAACACGATAATAACTCAATAATAACATTGCATGAGAAAAACAATGTGAGACAGCCCCAGCGTAGACCCAGGAAACATATTTTAAACCACTCAAGTGGAGGGCATTATAAGGCATATTCTGACAGGATCCTGACAGGTAGATGACAGAGAAGGTAACAAGGCAGAACCCTGCATGTACGGTATCTGCTAGATGGGGAACATGTAAATATATGCCTTATCGCTGATCCACTTCAATTTAAGGAGCAAGGAATCCGCTTGTCTAATATCAGGCTATTGTGCATGACTTTTTATGGCTAATATGAAATGTGAGTTTGGTGAGTGGCAGCTGAAATGAGACTTTCTGGCGGTGCTGTGATTTCTGGAATAGGCTGGAAGTCCATCAATTATCCTATGAAGTGTGACTACCAAAGAAGAATGCAAAGTTCATTTGACATGATCCCACAGGCTAGGCAGGGAACAAAGTTCAGAATTTCTGCATAATCACAAAAAGGCTTTGAATATTTATTGTCTGGCACATGTTGATGGACTCATTTTATGTGATGTAACATCCAATGTAAATCCAATGCAATCCAAATCCAATTTGTATTCATAGGAGTAATGAAAGTCAGTTTCATCAATGATGCACAGTTTAGATAGCAGATAAATCACAATGAGGCATTGACTTGTGGATTATTCATCACGGAAACATTTCTGTTATGATACATAGATGTATCTACTTAATCGTAGTCGCCATGTACATAATGCTTATAATTTACCACTCAATCAATGAACTGAGAGCAATTCACCAAAGTTCAGTTCAACAAATGACATTCATTCCACACTTTTAAATGACATCCTGCCACAAAGTCTGCATTTGCATAGCTTTTCAAAGCCAGGAATAATTGTATGAAATTCAAAAACCTGTAGGTAACTGTGACAGTGGCAAGCCTAATGAAGCCCTATTTTCATGGCTCGACTCTTAACGTGTTAATGTAAGTGCCTTCTGAAAACCACTTGAAAAGCAGTGGTCACATAACTTAATTGTTTCCTTTTGCAAGGCTGACACGTGTAAGGAATCCATCTTAGATCTATGTCGTCGGCACATTACATTCCCGGAGATGAGGAACAATGGTTCCACATGGCTGGCATGGTGCAGCCACAAACAGCCTTGGATACGGCATGTAGGAAATTCCTCTAGAGTTATAATTCAGGACAAACCTTTTTGTCCTGAATAACACTCTTCATAATAGAGCTGGGGAGGGGTTTAGCTGTCTCCATCTCTTCAGGGTGATCCTCTCTGTTTCAAAGGATTATTTCTTCACACTTCTGCACAAGGCTTTGATTTAAGCACAGCAAGCATGCGTGTTTTTGTGTGTGTGTATGTGTGTGTGCATATTTGCGTGGTGTGCTTATTTGTGTCTGTGTGTGTTGGTGAAGGGTGTGTTGGTGAAGTGTCTCACACATTCCAAGTCATAATGGGATTTATACATTACCTTAAGTCCCAGGAGGGGGAATCTCCCTGAAATTGACACTCAGGTTTTGGCCATGGAAGCCCTTCAGTCAACCTCCTGCCATCTTTCTAAAAGCTCAATTAAAGAGCATGGCTAGCCTACCTGCTAGACTGCCGCTCATCCACCTCCGTTTATCCCCAGTGTTGTCAAGGCACGGCTGGACAAATCACGCTGGAAGGGGATCCTGACACGGGAGAGCCATTAACATTCTCGTGAGGGGAGTGTGTGTGTGTGTGTGTGTGTGTGTGTGGAGGGGGGGGAGTGTTAGTGTTATGGGCCTTGACTGGACTGACCTTTGACTCACCAGCGCAAGGCAGAGGTGTTGAAGAGCATGGAGCTACTGTGTGTGTGGTGTGTGTGTGTGTGCATGTGAGCGGTGTAGTGTGTGTGTGTGCGTGGTGTGTATCGGTGTGTGTGGTATCGGTGTGTGTGTGTGTGTGTGTGAGAGCGAGGTGTATATGTGTGGTGTGGTGTGTGAGGTGTATATGTGTTTTGTGTGTGGTGGTGTGTGTTTGCGTGTGTGTGAGTGGTGTATATGTGGTGTGTGTGTGTGTGTGTGTGTGTGTGTGTGTGTGTAAGAGAGAGAATAAGCAAGGGAAAGCGAGATTCTGCTAAGCTAGGCCTTTCCGTTATTGCTCCATGTGTTGTGCCAGTGGTGAATTATTCAGATGAATTAACACGCTTAACGCTGGACAATCATACATTATAGAGGCTCCACTGGACCATTACCCTGCCAGCATCTCATTCGTCATATGGCAGTTGTTCACATTTCACGGCTACTGTAGTCATGTCGCGCTTGGTGGATAATGTGAGCACTTGGTGCATCCACACCAACATACACACACACGCACACCCACCAACACACACACACACACACAAGCATCACACACACACACACACACAAGCGCACTCTCTCACACACAAACACAAACACACATACTCTATCACACTTAAGCACACACACAAGCACACTGTCACACACACACACACCCCCCCCCCCCCCCCCCCAGGCCTCTCTTGTTCTCTTCTACCCTACCTCTTCCCACCCTGCTTTGTAAGCATCCACTGGGTTCAGCATAGACTGGTCTATTCTCTCTCCCATATTTCTGTGGCCACAGCATGGCCTGGGCAGTGGCATGGAAGCGGCAGCAACCAAAGCACAGATGGGAGGCGAGGAGAGGGCGTCGTTTACTCTGGGTTCATCTGGCCCCACTTCTCATAAACTTGGGGCAGAAACAAGCCCAGGTGTGCATGTGCAATGAACACAAACACGCACACACACAGCAGCGAATGAGCAAACGATGGCAGTGGTTTCTCCACCCAAACTCCACTGGCAATAAGGCAAGCATTAACATGTGTTTAAATAAAGTACAAAAAACAAAAAAGATACTAAAACTGGACAACAGCAAGTCTGTTTATTGTTCATGCTGGGAATCATCATCGTCCTCACCATCCCGATGGCGCAGATGTATCATGGGTATGAGTCATCAGTTTCAAGGGCTCACAGCGTGTTGTGCTGAAAGCCAGGGATTGGTACACTATCTGTTTCTGTGTTTAGCCAGGAAGCTGTATTGACCGCTGGCCTCTGTTATCTGGTCAAAAACAATAGGGGATGCACGGTGAACCAAAAGGAATTGCCAAACCAAACATATTGCCAAACCTACGGTACCTACGGAAGCCCTGAAAGGCAACATAATATATATATATATATGAAGAAGAAAAAAAAATTCAATGGGGCAATTGCTCTGTCAGTTAGCATTGCGTTAGCTGTGCTGCGGTTTAAAACCGTACTCCGGAAACCGGAGGTTTTGGAGTTTAACACGCAGCTGCGCACAAGTTAAACCTGATTGCTGTGTACTGACCGACACAGGATCAGCTGATTCCTAGTTAAACTCGGGTTAAACCGGAAGTACTCTGATTTCTCGTTATACTCCAGCACGCAGTCTTAACTTAATGTTGGATGCATTTTGTGCTATAATTACCAACAAAAACTTAATGGGAATGTAAAGTGAACTTTAATATAATAAAACGCAAATAATGTTGAAATATATTATGAAATAGTCTAGCCTACTTTTTGTGGAAATCTGAGTCTGGAATCTGTATCTGCCCTCACCTACGTCAATCAATCAATTTGTCCTACTTGTCATTGTTTTCTCTTGGTGTGCATGCAAACGTGATTAATTAATTGAAGACGAATTAATATGCGAGTAATTAGGGTAATTCCACGCCTATACATTCTCGGAGAAGGAGGGGTCAGTGGCGCAAAAAGTGGGTAGGACAGTAGGGGGGCGCCCCCGTCAACAACCGCGCACCACGTAATGTTTATGGGGGGCGCCAAAATTGTTGCTGCATCCCCCCCTGACACTGGGTAGTTGCACCTCTGGAGAGGGTAGTTAGGATGAACATGTCTCGGATAGAGAACTATAACGAGGAGCAGAAGTTATATTTATTGTACTGCATTCGAGGTGTTGTGGACACGGTGGAAGAGGAAAGACACCACCACCACGCTCCGAAGAAAGTCTGTTTGGGATGATCTCTCAAACACATGTAACAGTAGATCTTCCAGCAGAAGACCGAGCAGCGGCACATTTAAAGAATTTGGAAGCGCTTGAAAGTTGAAGCGCGTAATGCTATTGCTGAGCGGACGCACGACGACCGAGACCTGAGCCCCGCGAGCCGTGAAATATCACTGCTCATTCCAATCTACTATGTCCAATATTGTTATTGTACTGAAGGCCTATCTGGCGTAATAAGTGTAAATGTATCATACATTATTATTAATACTACTAATAATTAATAAAACTAATTCTGTGTGTGTCGGTTATAATGGAGCCTTGTTTCATCCTGCAAACTGGTTTAGTCTCCTCTAAAACCATGTCCGTTTCGAGACTAGACTAACACGCACAAAATACGCCTCTAGTGTCTGATGTGAATTTCTCTGAAGACACAGCAATTGAGATCAAGGTAAAACGCAGCTGCAGGTTAAACCACAGGTACATACGACCAGGGCTTGAAAACGAAATTATTTTTCAATCGTTCCGTTCCGAACGGAACCGTATATTAACGTTTTCGTTCTTGCGTTCCGCCCACCAACAATCGTTCCTGAACCGGTTCGG